>BHFT01041018.1:0-21314 GCA_004320025.1 Laticauda laticaudata
AATGACTATAGACCCAGCAAGCTCTGCACACCCCATAATTTATGAAGTGTTTTGAAAGACTGGGTCTTGAAAAAATATATGCAGGATTGTCTCCCATCAAACCTTGACCCATAGCCAGTTTTGCCAATCAGAAATAACCAGATTCCATAGAGGATGCTATTGCCATGGCTCTCCATGTTGTCACTGAACCATCTGGAGCATAGTGGGAGCTATGTTAAGGGATGCTTTCTGTTTGAATTACAGCTCAGCTTTTAATACATCATTCCGGATATACTGATTTAAGAACGTTTGCTAGAAATGGGCCTCTCCTATCACATCCTGCTGTTGGACAAAGGACTTTCTTACAACAGGTCCCGCAAACTGTTAGGATTGGGCAGCTATTTTTCCTTCCAATTCTTGCTCTCCAGCACTGGCTCTCCACAGAGAAGCCCTCTTTTGTATTCACTCTACACCAATGACTGCAACTTCTTCTTGTCCACTAACTCTATAATAAAATTTGCAAGACGACACCAATGTTGGTGGGACTCAATATCAGAAAGACGAAAACGGCCTATAGGTCAGAGGTTCTCAGATTGGTCTTGTTGGTGCAAGAGTCATAACCTCACACCTGAACATCAAAAAAGACCAATAATTGATTTTATAGACTTCAGAAGATGCATAAAGCCAGCCCCTCCCACTATATATCAAAAGGAGAATTGTGTGGGAAAGAGTCCATAGTTTTTAAATTTTCTAGGAACTCATATTTCTGACACCTTACTTGGTCACTGCACTATGTGACAACCAACACTATGGCACACTGCAAAAGAAGGCCCAACAGTGCTGCACTTTCTGAGGCTGCTGAAAAAAGAGTGATCTGGGTGAGAAAGATTGCCGGTTACTTTTTAGCCATTCTACCCAATCGATAGCAAAATTTTGGCATACTGTGGTAACGATGTTGGTATGCCTGGAATGCTTCTGCAGTAGATAGAAGATGCTCCAGAGAGTTATAAACACAGCACAAAAAAATTCAATCAATTGTTCTCTTTCTTCTTTGGAAGAGATTGCGAAGACCAGACTCCTCTCTAGAGCATCAAAAAATCTCCTAACAGACCGTTCTTCATCCTTTGGTCCATTCATATTTTCGAATTGTTACCATCAAGGGAAGATGTTTATAGGTTGTCTTAAAATGAGGACTAACTAGACGGAGAAACAGTTTCTTTTCCAAGGCAATAATTTGTCTTGAATCAAACAAAATGCAATATGTGATTTAGCCCTATGCATATAGTGGCATAAATTTCTTAAACTATCTAACTTACTATATGTTTTATTAGACTAGGTTTTTAATTATTATTTTAATTTTTAAATACTCTGTAGTGTGATTGTGATGTGGTATTTGGGACACTGCGCTGGGGTAGCTTTCAAATTTAATTGCATTTGTAGAATGCAATGACAATAAAGGTATTCTATTCTATTCTATTCTATTCTATTCTATTCTATTCTATTCTAAGTGAAGGACTACCTGCATATTTACTTTTCAAAAATGTTTTATGTCTCTAGATTACACAAAGTAAAAAAGTAATCACTTACCATTCTCAAATCGTGAATTCCAATACAAAGGCAACAATTCATGGCTCATTTTACTGCATTCCTGCTGGTTGCGTCTGCCTGATACTCCCTCCCAAAATGTGGATTTGGGCAAACTAGAAGGCAATTTCAATAAGTTAAATGTATGTAGAGTTAGCCAAAGATATTACCATGTAACATTGTCAAAGCTTGCTTTATTTATTTATAACTTACATATATTATTATGACATATTTCTGTGCCACACTGTTATATTATACATCTCTAGATCTGTATTTCACAGGTCATTCTATTCGGACTTGGTTTTCTTATTGAGAGTGACAATGTGGTCTGAGAGATCATAGTAATGGTCAGATCACACCCTGATCACTTTGAGATTCTCTTGCACTCCCCCCACTCCATATGGAGACTGCACTCATTCAATTGATCCACGCCTAATGACTAATGGATCCAGCTGGATTTCAAAAGAAGTTGGGAGAAATACCTTCCAGTTTTCCACATGGTCCTGAAGAGGGCTGGGAGCTGCCTGGAATAAGGGATTAGCCAGAGCCTTAGACAGGACCGCACCTTGGCAGTCTCTTCGGGCCCATCATTCCTATTACACCCCATGGTTTGCAAAGGAATGGATAGTTGAAAAGAGATGCCTAAAAGCACCACTGAGGGAAAACGAAGAACAAACTCAACCAAACATGAGTTAAGGCTACTATTAAGATTTACCTTGTGGCAGTAAGAGCAGCCTAGTATCAATACTTTGCTCTTGTTGCACATGTAGAATGCTACTCATTGATCCACTTTAGGGTCACCCTCTCCTTAGAAGAGGGGGACTAGAAGTCCATCTACAGGGCCATGAAGAGGAATTGTTCAGGGATCTAGAGGATAAAATCACTATGATTTCTTCCAGTTGGATATCAAGTATGGTGCAAGTTCTACAGAGATGCCCAGAGAGCAGAATTATCTAGTTATCTGGCAATGGTTTAACTGGACCTAAGGAAGTGGACAAAGTTCAGTGGAATGCAAATGCTATCACTTTTAGATACATGCTCCTCCTGGCTGGTTAAGGCTGCACAAGAGATATCATATGGTGGGTCCAAGCAATGAAAAATTTATTCTTGTTGGAGGAAGTGTTCCCAGCTTGTTTTTTTTCCAATTCAAGAAGCCATCACTGGAGTCTACTATTCTGGACAATTTTTGTCCAATTTCCTATCTCTCCTTTTTGGGAAAGGTGGTTGAGAAGATGGTGGCATTGCAACTCCAGAGGATCCTGAAGGAAATAGATTCTCTGGATCAGGATTCAATCAGGTTTCAGGCCTGGATATGAGACCAAAATAGTACTGGATGATCTCTGATGGGATGGTGGTGGTGCATACATCTTGCTCTTCTTGATCTCTCAGCAGCTTTCAATACTATTGACCATGGTATCCTTTGGGGGCCACTTAGAAAATTAGAGGGAGGCATTTTTGTGCTTCTTCATCTCCTCTCTCTGAGGCCAGTCCCAATCAGTATTAAAAGG
Source organism: Laticauda laticaudata (assembly GCA_004320025.1). Classification (NCBI taxonomy): domain Eukaryota; kingdom Metazoa; phylum Chordata; class Lepidosauria; order Squamata; family Elapidae; genus Laticauda; species Laticauda laticaudata. The sequence continues at coordinate 3,072 of BHFT01041018.1, forward strand.
AAGTGAGAGGTCCAATTCACAGCTCCTGCTTTCAGGAATATCACAAGTCTTGGTATTCTCTCCATTCCTTTTTATCTTCTACCTGAAACATCTAGGTGAGATCATCTGTTGCCAAGGGATGAGGTATCACCAGTTCTCTATATATATGTGTGTCCCAGATATATGGGTGAAATGTGTTAGTGGGCATTCTTTCGAAGTGCCTGGAGGCTGTAAAGACCTAGATGAGGAACAACGGACTTCAGCTGACCCCTGCTAAGACAAAGTGGCTGTGGCTGGACTACTCTATATTCAGGAGTTTATCATCTTGGTCTTGAATGGTGTTGCATACCCCAGATACACCTGGTGCATAACTTGGGGGACATCTTGGACTCCAGCTCTCGCTCAAAAAGTAAGGCAGCCCTGGCTAGAAAGGTCTTTGCTCAACTCCATGTTATGTGCCAGTTGTCTTTGGCAAATAATTTTAACAGGGTCTAAAATTATTGTTGCCTCAATTTTTTTAAAAATTAAAATTTCTAATTCTACAATTTTAACTCTTAAGAATTTAGGTTTTTTAATATTGTTTTTATATTTTGATGCTTTATTATATACCACCCATAGTCCCTCTTGAAAGGAAATAGGCAGCTCAGAAATGTGAAAAAATAATTAAATACATAAAATATATTAAATTGTATTAAAACATTCAAAATATACACACTAGCAGCCATTAGTAAGAGTGTCAATTTGCTGCAGTGATTGAGGCCAAGCTAGAAACTATAAATTGTGAATTCTAGCCCTGCCTGGGCCAGTCACTTTCTCTCCACCATAGAAAGCAGGCAATGGCAAATCACTCCCAAAAAACCTTGACAAGAAAACTGCCAGTCAAAAACTAACTCAACCACACCAATTTTTTAAAAAAGCCATTGTATTGGAGACATGGCATCAAACATATAATAGGTTAACTAATTTTCAGTGCAATTAATTTGAAATAAAGTTAGTGCATGTTTGCCTCTAGAAGCAGAATATTTTCAGTGTAAGAACTATAGCAGACAACAGTGTCTTCCTGGTTGATACTGAATACCAATACGATGCAGCAAGCTCAGACAGTTCTCCACTGCTACAAAAGCTGCTTCATGCAGCACCATGGTTCCTTGAGTTCTTTATATAAACAGGGGTCTTCAAACTTGACAGCTTTAAGACTTATAGACTTTAATTTCCAGAATTCCTCCTCCAGTCATGTTAGCTGAGGAATTCTGGGAGTTGACGTCCACAAGTCTTAAACTTGCCAAGTTTGAAGACCCTTGATTGGGGTGGGTTCCTACCGGTTCTGTCCACCTCTGTAGAGCAGCAGACATAGAACCGGTTCTATGTCTGCTGATGTTTTTGCCCACCCGCCCACCTGGGCTCTTACCTGACCTTTATTTCCTGATTTTTCAACTTCAGCTGCCAGACGAGGCACAGCTGCAGTTAAAAAAACAAGAAAAAAGGGCTTTTTGAAAGGCTGCTTCTCTGCACGCAGCATTTACAGGCACACGACAGCAGTGTGCAGGGAAGCACATTGTAAATCACCGAACCTCGTAAATGACCGAACTGGTAGTTAATCCTGTCGGATCCCACCCCTGCCCTTGTTATAAAGTAACCATGTTGCTATGCCATTGCCTCAGGTTGCCTGAAACTCCTCCTAGCTTTCTCCTGCAGAACTTGTGCTATGAAAGAGAAGCTCATTTGGCAAATGTTGTAGAACTTTAATGCACCCTCACACAGCATTAGTCTAAGCATTTCTAGATTTGGCACTTTAAGAAAATGGTGCAAGATTGTCCTAAGTGTGCACTGAAGGTGCCTAACCGCTGGCCTCCAAAGATATTCCAGACTGGATAGCTTTACCAAATCCTGCAAGGAATCTCAAACTCATTGAGCTTCAAATTACCAGTACTTCAACCAGTATGTGATTCTGGGTTTCTTTAATGAGTATGTATTTCACCTGTACTTGGGTGCACACACATAAAATTTGCAAAGTATTGCAGGATAATATTTTAAGACAATATTGATACAAATTGTGTACTGTGTATATGATTTGCATCAGGATATACCAGGTGTAAATTGCATAATTTGTGCTATTTACATATTTTTTGTTACAAGATACGCAATATCATAATAGCTTTTACTGGAGCCTCACATGCTTGGGTAACTTTTTCTCTTTTTCTGCTACATACAACAGCTAGGAATTTACGTCTATATTTTATTAAAAGGACCTGGTTTGGTAAATCCATCTTTAAAAATCTGCTTGTACAAACTGGCAGCATAGATACATATGTTATTCGTCAGTCAATGGATGTGCTTTTGGGATTTTTACATAGGATACATTTTTCTTCAGTATATTTTTCTGATCACTATTATTTGTTTTCCACAATAACTATTTCTGTTATACTTTATGGACACAATATTTAAGTTTGGAAGTCATGACTCAGTGAAAAAAGTCAAGTCATGAATTATTGTTGAGAGGATAAGGAATTGAGAAAAGAAGCAAGAAACTGTGATTTAACTGAATGTTTTCTTTAACAGCTTATGCAGCACATTTCTGCAAATTAGGAAAAGGATTAAACTAAGAATAAATCAAGATTTCAGGTTCAGCTATAAACAATATAACCATTACATATATTCACAATCATTTTCTTACTTGGAGTAACTTCAGAAGTTTAAACAAAATAGAATTTCTAGCTTAGTGTTTGTGCATTAATTTAGATCTTCTGAACAGAATTATAACAGAAAATATTGCAAATAAATAATAATCCTTTTGCCAAGGCAATAGGAATATAATAGCTAGCATTTAAAATTGTATTAATAAATTCAAGACAAAGGTTTCCTTTCAAAGTATGATAGATGAATACAGGATCAGAACAAATTAGGAAGTCATTCTCATTTTATAAAATCACTTCTGTTTTGCAAGCATACTGGAAAAAGCATTACAAAATGTTCCAGAGATAATTGTCCCACTTATTTGGGTAGTCATATTTGCATCACTTCCAAAATACAGTTTCAGTGGAATATACCAAATGGTTGATAGAATTTTTTGTGCCTCCCTATATTAAAAATGCTAGCTTCTCTTTTACAGTAGTACTCCATTTCAAACATAACCCATATCCTTTATCTAATTTAGGTATTCACTCACAATAAATAAAAAAAAAAACCCAAGGCAGTGAGAAAACACACAACAGTATAAGTAATCTCCAATTCATTTATTTTTGCCCCAGGTTTCATGTCAAACACAGACAAAATCTTGGATTTCTTTAACCTAGGTCTTGTTAGAACTGTGAGAATATAGTTAACGTGGATCAATTCATATACAACGATCAAATCATGTTCTTTCAAAACAGAACTATTAATCAAACTAAGTTTCTTACACACACATGGACATGTTTTACCTTACTCTTGCCTTGGAGGAATATGTATTATGCTATTCCTGCTAGGGAGCAGTATTCCTTCATATCCCAAAGTTTTATAGAACAAGGACGTTTAAGTGGAGTTATCACCAGCATGCATTTTATTCAGCAGATAAAGCGTTCTGCATGCTTACCTAGGAATTTGCCCCACTGAACTTAGTGAAACCTCTCGCTACAGTTTGAACTACCTCCCCGCCCCCAATAGGGTGAAGAGAGCTATGCTTTCCTTATACTACAGAATAACATATTGTGGGATGTGTGAGGCTTTATGACATATTTTTACTCTCCAATATCATCGCACCTCGACTTCCCGCCGTCCGTCTCCCCCGACCCCGCAAATCCGGAGAAGACGGGCACGACCGCTTTCCAGCCAAGATTCCTAACTGGGCAAACAATGTCACAGACACGCTTTGCTTTCAGTCTGATCAATAACGGGCGCAGGTGATGTGCACCGGACGGGGCGAATCTGCAGACCCGGTGCTGCAATGACTTCGGCGGTGCTGCCCCGACCACGTCGCCAGGTGTCCATGTCAAAGGTGAAAACGCTCCTTTGGCGAAGGAAACACAGCAAAGCCAAATATAAAACAGCGCAGGTAGCCCTGAATATCCCGAAGCGCCTCCCGGTGCCCTGGCAAACGCAAGCCGCCGGCCTCGGCCACAGCAAGAGAGAGGCGCCTTCCCGAATTGCTCATTTCGCGGCGCCCGTTACTTACCGCCTGGATGCCGTCTTAAACCGGCCACCGTCGGCCATTGGTCCTCCTCCCACCTGCCGGGCCGTCAACATTGCGTCACTTCCGGCATCACCTGACAGAAAAGGGTACAGCTGTTGCGCTGCCTCCTATAAATTCTCGCTTGATAATGTACTTCCGGCTNCCGTCAACATTGCGTCACTTCCGGCATCACCTGACAGAAAAGGGTACAGCTATTGCGCTGCCTCCTATAAATTCTCGCTTGATAATGTACTTCCGGCTGTGCCCTCACCCCGTTGCGAAGGTTGCGGGAGTGTCGTGATCGTTGGCGAGGGGTGGAATTCAGGAGCGAGGCTTGAAGTGCTTGAATTGAATCACTGTTAACGCAATGCCAAGCCCGACAAGTTCTTCACTCGCATAAAGAAACCCGAGATATCCTCCTAGTCTCACGAACCAGTGCAAAAGATCTGTGGAGATTCTCAATCATCCAGGTCGTGGTTGTCCCAAAGGTGCTTTTTTTTTTTTTTTTCCCCTTTCCTTNTTTTTTTTTTTTTTTTTTCCCCCAGGAGGCAACTGGTTTTTCTTTTGAAGACGTATCGCTTCTCATCCAAGAAGCTTCTTCAGCTCTGACAGGATAGTAGGGAATGGAAATATTTTTGTTCCTTGCAGACAACTGGTAATTTTATTTAATAAATTACCAGCTGTTATTACCATTCCCCACTATCCAGTCAGAGTTGAAGAAGCTTGATGAATGAGGAGCAAAACGTCTTCAAAAGGAAAAGAAAAGTCCAGTTGCCTCCTGGAAAAAGCACCTTTGGGACAACCATGACTGAGAATCTCTACAGACTTTTAGCAATACAATTTGGGATGAACACCTTTTGAATGGTGTGGAAGTAGGAATGGATTTCCAGGGGAAAAATTGCAGACTACAGGAATCAGGAGCATTACTCAGGTGACCCTGAGGATACAGGGAAACCTCCAAGTGCCTTTATAAAAGGATGCAAGAAATATAAATCCTTCCATTCTTCTATCCTGCCAGAGCTGAGGAAGCTTCTCGAATGAGAAGCGAAATGTCTTCAAAAGAAAAAACAAAGTCCAGTTGCCTCCTGAAAAAAGCACATTTGGGACAATGCAAAAGATGCTCTCTTGTCTTCCAAGTCAAAAGGTTGCCACCATTACAGTACTGTACCATGTTGCCTGAGCTGATATTTTTTATGTTGATGAATTTGAAAACAAAAATCCTTAAATGTAGAAAAGAGAAATGTTGAGTCAGAGGCTTTTTGATTCCTCATTGCTGATTTTCATATTATTGAGAAAAAAATATAAAGCATTTACCTTATGTGTGGCTTCCCCTCTCCGCTCATATTCCCAAGTTTTATAGTGTCGCTTTGGAGCCAAATTGCTTATTTTGGTGCATTTTGGGTTTCTACTTGATAAGAAAGGTGAAGTGGAATGGGCCTCAGCAAGAGTTGAGATTGCTGACATTCCTTTAAGTGACAATTTGATCAGTTGTTTAATTCCAGTCAACCGGATGATTAAAAAAAAGTCTGCACTTGTTTTGTGTGTTCCAGTTGCAAATAACCCACTGAACTCAGTACGATGTTTATCTACACAATAATACCTAAAAGATAAAGATAAAAGATAAAGGAGTCCCTGCGGATTTTACTATTAACTGCAGGGGGCGGTGCTCATCTCCGTTTCTATTAGGGAACAGGATCTTCAGGATTTAATCTCTGGAAACTTTTACAAGTACTGGATTTACACTTTATCTTTGCAGTCCAGTAAGTTCTGCACCTCTATTTGACAAATTGTCTGAAAAAGTTAGTTGGCCATTCTGAACTACAATTAATGACTGGAATGATTGTTCACTGCAAATAATACATTTCAGTCCGAACAGTCATATGTGCAAAAGTTGCATCCCTTAACATGCATAGGTATTCCTTCCTCTTAAATTATGTATCTGTGCATTTTAGATGGCCTAAAATGACTTCAAAATACTTGTTTTAAAAAAGCGAAAGAATAAACATATTAAAGAAGATATCACTATTACTATTTTATTTCCATTTATTCCGTTTATTTGGGTATATACAAGCAGTAAATCTAAGCTGTTCACCATTATCCAAAATCACACCAAAAAAATCCAAGAAAATCTTTTTAAATTAAAAAAAGGCATACAAAGACATTTACAATAGAAACACCCATATGATACATCATCCCATCCCATTTCTTATTTATATGTATTTTGCATTGACTTTAATGGAACAGACATGTGATCTTGTAATTTTTCAGTCCCCATTATTGTTCTTTCGATAGATCTTTTTCCTGGAAAGTGGTCCCAGTATAAAAAAGAAGCTGCCGCCTTAATTTAAAATAAATAATTTTCGTGTTAAATTGACTCCAGAGAATTTAGACTGCTCTTAAACATACACTTGCCTTCGGCCAGGATTTCCTGCTCCATTTGGAACTTCCCTCTTAATGCGCGCGCGGCTCTAAAACCGCAACGCCCATCTCCAGCTGGATTCCATCCAAATTGTGTGGGTCTTGCTTTCCTTGGCTCTCCCCCTTATTGCCCAAATAAGTTTGCAGCATTCGTTGTTGCTGTTTGGCAGTAATCTAAGGAAGATTATGGCTGAATACATGTGGGGAGCTTCTGAAGTGGCAGTGATTCGAATGTGTAATCCTCCGCTCAACACAATCGGGTAACTATGGGGAAAGACTGGAAAAGTTACCAGTTTAGTCCCATATCTGTGTAATAGGAAGCGATTAATCCTGTCCAGGAAGAGTTCTCGAGAAAGTGACACACGCTTTTGGGTTAATTTTATGGGTTTTAATAAAGTATCACCTAGCTGTGGTTTGGGATGAATTTTCAGTGTTTTCTCCAATGAACCAATTGTGATATGTGTCATTCAATTTGCTGTTGTTTCCGACAGAAGTATACAAAGGAATACTGTCCAGGTGACTAGTACTCTTGCATATTTGGATTCAACTAGATTTATTCCGCATAGGAGCCATCTTTACTGCTTGTCTTATTATCTTTGTGTTAAGTTTCCTCCAGTCAAGCTTGGTTCCTGGTGATTTACATTGACACAGCAGTGTAATTTACTTGGTCACTGTGCAGAAATGTTTGCTTCTTCTAGTCTATAGCCCAGGTATTTTTGTTTTGTTTTGTTTTGGACTAACATCCAAGTACTTATTCATGCTGTGCTGCACACTGGATGTGATGAGGAAAAGTGTACTGAAAGCAAACATACTACCTGTAAGTAAATACTTAAACCAAGTCTGTGTTTTTCCCTGAAGAGTCTAGAATAAGTCTTAAAACAAAGGCCAAAATAAGACCATGGGAAAGAACATCAAAGTTTCACACCCATTGCTACACAGTGACTTTGAACTTTAAATAGGGCATCAACAACATTGAAAACAGTATATGTTGTGGCCCACCCACTTAAGATTCTTCAGCCTATGTAAACTAATTTAGATGCCCAGAAAAAATATACTTCAAGTAAATTATTAATCAACTAATCATCAAAAACTAAATTCTAACTAGATAAGGGCAGCAATTATTCCATGGATTTTACCTGTGAAGGGGGGGGGACGCTGATCTCCAACAGTTCCTACCTAGAAGTTATAATTCTTTTTAAATCCGTATCTATTCAATTGCCTTTTACCTCATTTTTCTGAAAATTGTTTCTTAAAATTTTCTAATCCAAACTGTTGTGTTCGTGAAAGAATGAAACCGGAAGACCAGCGTAACTTCAGCTCTTTTATTTAGTGCAGAAAGTCCGTCTTGCCCAGGAGCCGCGGCAGTTCTTTTTGTAGAGAAGCTGCTCGCGGCTAGTGGCCAATGACAGCTACTTGTTTTCCCCCTGCTTGAACTGGCCAATCATAGGCTAGCTATGATTGGCCAATCAGCATTGAGAAAAGGAACCAATCAGCTTTGAGTATTCTTGTCCAATAGGAATAGCCTATTTGAAGTATGGAACACAAACATAGGATTACACAGCACCCTATGCACAACCTCAGAAGTAAGAATGAGCTCCACTGAACTTAGCCCGTCACCAAAAATAGTCCAAACTACAAACAAGCTTTTAAAGAAAACTATTAGTTCATCCATACATTTTTACCTGATAACATCTTGTGGGACATATATATTGTACTATATATATATATTATACTCTCTCTGTGTATGTGTGTGTGTATAATACTGTGTAATTTTATTTTAAGAAAATTCTGTACATTGCTTGGTTTTAAATCTGGAATGTGATCCGATAGATATGCAAAAATGAATTTCTATTTTGCCCAGTTCCAACAAATTTATTTACTGTTGATATTCTCAATGGTGGGATTCAAACATTTTTATTACTGGTTCTGTGGACATGGCTTGGTGGGTGTGGCAGGGGAAGGATAAAAAATCTCCATTCCCACCTCACTCCAGGGGAAGGATTAAATATAAATTTTAAAAAGAAGAATAATGCCTTTCAATTTTTTCTTGATAAAATGATATGTGGAAAATAATTATATTTTAAAAAGAGGTAATTTATATAAATTCTGCTTCCAGAATACATAGTAATGCTATAATGACAATAATGGTTATGCAGGGAAAAAATCTATCATGGAAAGAGGTCTGGTTAATATATAAACCTTGGTGTTTTTAGGACCTTGGATTTTATTCAGCTGACTCAGAAAAATAATCATATTATGAAATGCCCAATTACTATATATTATTAAATGAACTGTTTTTATTTTTAATTAATTAAATTTATTTAATTAATTACCTCTAGAATCTGATGGCATATATAGCATATTAAAGCTTGTCAAAGTTTCATAATTAATAGCTGATATCCCAATCATCTTTACTTGGCCTTTTGATTTTGTTTTGCTTTTTAAAAGATTACAAATAATTAAGTTGGTATCAAACTTAGTGTGGACAAGATGAAAATTGAATTCCAGTTTTGGTCTCCAGGGCCCTGAAAAAAGGCATGAATAATAAATTAGGCCATAATAAATTATAGTTTAGGAATCCTGTGTACCACAGCTTAACTGATGTTGTGGATTGTATACTTGCAGTGACCCACAAACAGGTGTAGAAATATATTGTTTCTTCTATGTTCATGTTCCTTCATCGTGTCCCTATCCTATGTATAAATCTGGCTTAAATTATCCTTAAGCGTCCTGTATTAAAATATGGTTTTCTTCCTTATTTCAATACCGCCCAAATGCAATTTTGAGTTTTGTTAGATTTTGTTATGGAAGTCAGGTAACTGCAGTGAATTAAAATACAGGTAATAAAGATATTTAAGGAATCACAAATGGAGACAGCAAATAAAATATGCTGGTGCAGTTTTCTGCCAACTCAAATGGCACAAGCTGGGCAGTGAAAAAGGCATTGCAACATGTGGTGAACAATACAGTTATCTTTCATGCATCAAACACCTGGATTATGAGGTCGCCTTCAATTTCCATTAATCCTGGAAATGAGAGAAAAAAATCATTCAATTCTTTCATTTAATATATGATAAATTCTTGCTAGTATTATAGCCACCGCTACTGGCAATTTTAATCTTCTCAATCTTCATGCATTAATGTCAGATTTATGAATTATTTTAAAAACACAAAAAGGCAAAGAGAAGTCTAAGCCACACAGAAGAAAGACCTTTTCAGAATGCAGGGATAGGTTTGAAACGGGCAGGGAGAGATAAATAAAACAATTGTTATAATTTTTCAGGTTGGAATATTTATTAAAGAATATATTGCAGTAATTCTTGACCTTGATAAATGAAGTTAATAGAAAATGACAGAGATATTACTACAATTTTCACAACTGAAAATAAATATATTATTACCATATTATAATGAACTGTGTGAGAGGCCATTGTATAGATAGTGTACACATGAAATGGGAGCTCATGTACCCAAGATTTAAACTATATTTATTAGATATACATGTCAAAAATCTGGATGACTACTAAATGGCAGCAAGAAATTATTGTTTGCTTTGTTCCTTTGCTGCAGTCTAGTTGTCCAGATTTGTTTTAACATAAACATATTAAGTCATTTTAAAGTCAAACTATGGTATTACTTCTGAATGAATCTGTTTTATGAATATTAATTAACCTTTCAAGCAGATTATTGTTGCTGAAATAAATCATAAATATTTTGTCTTGTATATCAGACTAGAATTATTACCTGAAGAATTCTTTCTTTTATATTGATACTCAGGCAGATGTGTCTTTTTTCTTACACTGTAAATGGTTGATTTTAGTGATGTGACATTATGGGCTTTAAAACAAGAAGTAAATCGTGCAAATATTGACCCCACTGTGAAAACTGTTGTAATTTGTGGAGCAAATGGGAAATTCAGCGCAGGTAAGTACCTTTGATTCAATTCGTTTTTTTGTTCAGGAGCTATATTCATACATTTATTGGGTAAAAATGTTGATTAACTGGACAAGATCCCAAAAGCAAGAATTACATAGATTTCAGTAATATATTCTAATGTCAGTCCTTGAAAATTAGCAGAAGAATTTCTTAGCCACGTTTAACATCTCTTTCAATTACTCAAAATCCTTCTCAGATTTCTTCTTACCATGGGTGAGTTGCTGTCTACAAAAAGCTCACCCTTTATTTTCTCATTTTAAGTCAATTTTCACTTCCATTCTCAGCCTTCCCACATTTTTTCCTCAAAGTCCTGCTTTTTCGCACTGCAAAAAATGGCATATAATGTACACTGCTGAAATTATTTTTTATATTTGTTTGAGTTGAGTTGTACAGAATTTAACTTATTATACAAATATGACAAATCTTTTCCCCTCCCCTCTAGGGCTATTTCTGCCTGATATTTTCCCATAAGCTTCTCTTAAAATTGATACCCAGAAAGGACATAGAAAGAGGGGTAGACAAATCACTCAAGAGAATCCCAAAAACAGTCCTGCAATGAGACTTATACCATTAGCATTATCCTGCCCCACTTGTAGATTTCTCTATGATTCAACTAGAAGATTATGAGAAATCTGTAATACCATCATGATAGCCATTATGTTATAATGGTTTTATCTATCCTCAAAAGTTTCCAGGAAGTAATTTTATACTCATAGATATACATAGATTGTAGAATCTAAAAGTTTCTCAGTCATCCAGGTCATAGTCATTGTTCTGTATGGAACTTGGTAGGTTCCAAGTACTTAATTCTGATTGGCCGAAAAGGCTACTTACGGATTGGTTCACAGGAAGAGTTAAATAACTGACATTGGCCAAAAGCCGGCAGGCTAGCCGCTATATAAAGGGCTACCGCAGCTTGGGCCATGTTCCGTTTCTTTACCTAGTGATTTGAAATAAAGAGTTGTTGTTTGGAACCCGGTCTCCCACGCTTCTTTCCGGATGGAATACTGGCGACGAGGGTGGGATTGTTTTAGAAGCAGAGATCGAAGCACACGGCGATCTGAACCGAGTGAAAGAGATGGCTGGTAACAACGCGCCGCCTGCACCCTTCAATTCAGATGTAGAGGATTGGGAATCGTATATCGATCGCTTTCTTATGTTATTAGAAAGCAACGAGATGGAAGAAATCTCAGATCAAAGGAAGAGAGCTGTCTTCCTTACACACTGCGGACCGGCCGTATTCAAAATGCCGTATTCAAAATGGCCAAAGGTTGCTGGTCGAAACCAGAGATGTCAAGCAGATGACCGTAGTCCGACCTGAAACGAATGCTCCGAAACTACACTATGCCACCGGTGCGTCTCAAATCTCATTCAGAACGACATGAATTTACAAAAAGGGACCAGAAGGAGGATGAAAACCATTGACCACTTCGTGGTGGCCTTGAGACACATTTGGAGGGGCATGTGAGTTGTCAAAACATGGACGAGGCTTGAGAGACCGTTGTCCCTCGGCTGAAAGACTCTATCCGACGTCTAGAGCAAAGCTCTACAATAACAGCCGAAAGTTATAACTGCTGCTCGGAGGACTACTGCTGAGGAAACATTGCTGTCCCAAAAAGCAGCGAGAAAGTCATGCAGCCACCATGAGACACAATGAATGCATGTTCCGTGAGCCTCCCTGACCGAGTCCAAAAGAGGCGAGAAGACAGTACAGAGGGAGGAAAGAAACAAGCCCACAGCGACACCACCACTATGAGGTAAACGTTCGCCCCGGTCATCAGAGTTGACACGAAGACGCACGTACAAAGACTGACGTCTCTCCATTAGGCTTATTTAGGTAGATTAAATGGCACACAAAAAAGACAGGACAGAATCAGCAGTGGCACTTTGCAATGTGCGGGCTGTGAGAAGCTCGCTAATCACTATTTTGGTCTTCAATGCAGATTCCTCGATGCAAATATGCCGGGCCTTGTAATAAAAGGGGGCACAATCGAAAGGGGTCTGCGCCCCACCAAAAAAGAGCTATAGTCCAAAAAGACGTGGCGAGAGATGCACCGCCTCCCCCCCCAGACACTCGTGCCCGATGACAGACCAGTCTCTCAGCAACGATTAGGAAACTGGAAATAACACGATCTCAGGTGACAAGAGAAGAATACGCAACATCATCAGTACTCAGTCCTACCACTCGATTACATCACAGTGCTAGACAAGCCACGACAAAGACAGTTTCGCCGAGACTCAGAGAAGCGTCTGAGTCAATCTAAGGGGACGAACCTGCCGTATGATGGAAGTGTCCGATCCATACGGTCATATCTTTTTCGTATCGGCTATCGCTGGCAAATACTCACTTCCCAGCGCGTCCTATGATTCGTAGAAATCATCAAGCCAGACATAGTAAGCTAAAGGAAACAAACAACTTGTGCCTAACCAAAGTACTCTACCACAGGGAACAAGTTCGAATCCCCGTGTAACTTGGCCATTCTCTGGACCATTATTAGTTGCATATTGTACCATACACACATCGCTGCGCCGTACTCAGTCCTTGCCCTCCTAAGACTACGTCCTGCTCGCACCTGTGACCTGTCCCTAGCATCCTGTGCCTGAGCAATCCTACGAATCTGGGTTTCGCGCCTCTCTTTGTGAACTCGGACTGCCGGGTATCGAACTACGCATCTGCTCACTTACCAATTGGCGAGAGACCCGTAGCTCCATGGAATTCCAAGACTTATTCGACACCCGGAGCCTAGGCAATACCATTGGGGACCCCAATCTCATTTAGCCTGAACCCGAAAAATTACCCACCATTCGTTAGAAGGCAAGAGCGGCCATTCCATTCTGTGCTTAAACCAAAAATGAAACGACACTGAATACAGTTGATAACGGCAAGGTTTGAACCAGTCACCACGCCAAAGTGGAAACCCCCTAATTGTAAACACCAGTAAAAGTCCAGATGGGTCAGTGTGCATCTATATGGGGACTATAAGGCACCCTGCAACAACGGCTCCAACAAAGCGGATACCAGTGCCAGTAGTTGCAACATTTATTTCACTTTGGCTTAGGGCAGGGGTGGGCCCACAATGCCCCCCTTTTACAACCTGTAACTTCACGCCCAGCGAATCTGTCCGCCATGCCCGAGGAAGTTGCAATTATTTCCATCTCAGAGTTTCTGAAGTTGAAGTCCACAAGTTGTAATAGTGGGCCATAATTGCCCTACCTCTGCCACTAGGGGGAAGAAAAAATATTTGCACCAAACTCGATCTCTAGGCACTAAGCATTTATCAGCAACTACCCAGTTGATCCGAATAACAGCGGAGCACAAACTATAAACACATAGAGACATTCTAAATGTAACCCCTCCAACTTCCTCGGAGTGTTCATGTTGCCCCATGCATTTTCCAAAGCCTCATGAAAGCTACTAAACGGAATTCAACGAATGTCGTCGTCCATACTTCAACGATTGTATCTGGTCTCAGCTAAAAACGCCAACCCAGCTAGAGACCAGAGCTAAGAGAAGTCTTAATTTCGTTTAGAAAATCAGGCCTAAAAGTCAAGAAGACGCTATGTAATCGCCGCCTCGTGTGTCGCAAACCCGGCGTGAGTCCTCGGCATTAATCCGCTGACCAGTCGTGATACCAGGTCTCTCTTCGACTGTATTCAATATATCCGACCACTGGTGATCTGCACACGTCGCCATTCACCCAACTGAAAAGAAAGGTGAAGGCAATCAAAAAGCTGCTCCAGACCAAGAAACAAAACCGATCTCCAGGCATTCCTAGGCCTCATAAACTTTTACAATGTCGTTCCTGCCCCATAAGTGACAATAGCAGAACCCCTGCATCGGCTACTAGAAAAAAAAACCGTCTGGACTTGGGCGCCACCGGGAACAGAAAGTTTTCCAAGGTATTAAGGACCTATTAACGTCAGACACCGTGCTTATCCAGTTTAGCAACACCCTGCCGCTGCGGTCACCTGCATGCTTCACCTTTGGTGTTGCGCAATCCTGAGTCCACCGGCTTCCAGACGGCAGAGAGGCCTTTTACTCAAAGACGCTCCAAAGTGGAACGCATTACCAGCCACACATCTTGATCGTGAAGCCCTGGAAATCGTCGCCAGGTCAAAACGATTCCACGATACCTTTACGGTGGACCCTTTTCTCTTGTAAACCGAGACCACAAGCCTCTTCTTGGAATCCTGGCAGGAAACAAGCCAACACCGAACTCTCTGTCTGCCTCATCACTATGAGACTGACAAGATGGTCTGAATTCCTTGCTGTCTACTCCTACATGCTACTCCCACAGACCCGGTAAAGCCATCTCGCACGCCCATGCCCTGAGCGTTCCCCGTTGCCCGTCACAGAAGACGACCCTCGCTCCAACTACCTCACCACATTCCAACTGGAGACCTGCCCGGAGCTACTGCTGACTGCAGCCTGACGATCGCGAGAGCCACAGCCAAAGACCCTTTGACCATGCATATACTGAACTGGGTAGGTAAAAGGCTGGCTGGAGGAAAATAAAAAAACTCGTAGACTTTTAAACCTTTCCGTGCCAGACAGACTGAGTTCTATCGAAAAGGGGTGCAACTTATGGGGTGACACCGGTGGTAATCGCAAGCAGCCTCCAAAAAACTGTCCTAAGCATGTTGCACAGTGGGTTCACCCGGGCATAGTCAAGATGAAAAGCCTGGCCAGGAGTTATCGTCTGGTGGCAGGGCTGACAAAGACATAGAACGCTGGGTTGCAACACACCACGCCTCTCAGGAAAGCGAGCCTACCCCCCCACAGGCACCTATACGAGACTTGGGAAACTCCCTGGGGCCCATGGTCTGGGATGCACATTGGACTTCACGGGGCCACGAAGGGAACACCTTTTTGATGTGTCGATGCACTACTCGAAATGGTTGGAAGTGTCATCCTCGATGGCTCTCCACCAACCACCGAGGCTGTTCATGAACAGCTCGACAAACTATTTGCGACTCACAGGCTACCAGATGTCACAGGTTCTGGAACAATGGGCCTCATTTACCGCCTTGCAGTTCGAACAATACCTGGCTGCCCAGAGGTGTCTGTCACGCATTAACCCGCACCGGCCCATCCGGCTGCAAATGCAGGGCCAAAACGACATGGTAGATATACTAAAGAAGCCTAGAGAGAATGGACAAGGACGGACGTGCCAAAACAAACTTAACCGATTTACTAACAAATTGAACACATTACCCCTAGTAGCTACTACAAATAAAAGGCCTGGCTGAACATTAATGGGTAGGAAACTACGTCCTACCTGGAACAGGTTACACCCCACCTATACATGGAAGAACAACCCCCGACTCCTCTAGCAAATACCGTACCTTCGAAATCGGTGACCTGGTCTATGCCAAAACCTTACCGGGGACCCCCTATGGCTGCCAGCCACCATCACACAAGTCACAGGCCCCTGGACCTTACCGACTAATGCTAGACGAATGGGAGAAATAGGGACGCACATAGACCAGCTTCTTTCCCACAACCTCGAAAGAAAAACTGCCACAGAACCAAAAAATACATAACTCCAATGAAAAAACAAACCAAAGGGGGGGAAGTATCGGTGAAGAGCATCGAGTAAGTACTAATAACATAAAAACAGGAGGATGAACCTCCCATAACAGACGTACTACAAACACTGGCCAAAATGACAATCTAACCAAACACAAAAAGAGCACTCACCGTTAGATGGAACCCCAGAACAGAAATCAGAGCAGTCGAGAACTAAGCGAGGCCTTCCTGGAAGGTAGCAGCCACGCCAGCTCAACCAACCCGCTAAACCAGAGGGATGGCAGAGCCATCTGAACCGGCCCGAGAGACTCAGGTAGAGCGCATGGCTGATTCACCCTTCCAGGAGCGTTCCATGGAGAAGACTCGATGAGCGCAAGATCCCTACCAAAACTGCTTGAGTCCAAAACAAAGACTGACCATGCAGGTCAACTAAGAGCTAGGGAAAAGCCCCACCTACCTGCGCGACTATGTCAACCACGTTGAACTGAACTTAAAGGGAGGGTGTTCTTATGAACTTGGTAGTGTTCCAGTACTTCATTCTGATTGGCCGAAAAAGGCTACTTACGGATGTGGTTCGGTAGGAAGCAATCCGGGAAGCCGACCAAAGACGCTAGGAAGAGTTAATAACTGTCATTGGCTACAAGGCGGAGGCTAGCCGCCTACTGATAAAGGCTGCCGCGGCTTGGGCCATGTTCCGTTTCTTTACCTAGTGATTTGAAATAAAGAGTTGTTGTTTGGAACCCAGTCTCCCGCACTTCTTTCCGGACGGAACAGTCGTCCCAAAGATGCTTTTTCAAGAGGCAACTGAACTTTCTTGTTTTTCTTTGAATTCAAAGAAATATTCAAATAAAAACAAGAAAGTCCAGTTGCTGCTTGAAAAAGCGCCTTTGGCACATTGTAAAATCTATTTAGCATTCTTCAGCCAGTAGGAGGCTTCCATCAGGTTAATCTGAAGGGATGTAATGATAGAATAGAATAGAATAGAATAGAATAGAATAGAATAGAATAGAACAGAATAGGAGAAGAGAGTTGGAAGGGACTTTGGAGGTCTTCTAGTCCAAACCGCTGCATAGCCAGGAAACCCTTTACCATTTCAGACAAATGGTTGTCAATCTCTTCTTAAAAACTTCCAGTATTGGAGCATTTAAGTTGTTCCAGTTATTAATTCTTCTGTCATAAAATATCTCCTTAATTCTAGGTTGCTTCTCTCCTTGATTAGTTTCCCTCCATTGCTTCTTGTCCTCCGACAGGTGCTTTGGAAAATAGCTTGACTCCTTCTTCTTTGTGGCAATCCCTGAGATATCGGAACACTGCGATCATGTCACTCCTGGTCCTTCTTTTCATTAAGTTTGAGCAATTTTCTCTCAACAAACCCCAGTCTTTTCTTGAGCACTTTGCTCTCTCCTCAGATTTTCATAGCAGATTTAGGGGAAATATGAAATACAAGCTCCTGCTTGTATTCCGTTGATTTTTATAAGCAGAGAGTCTAATACTAACCAAAGTATTGAATTAGATCAAGGTTACCTTTCCTATTTGAAGTATGTCAATCTTCAGTACATTTTGGTTTTATGCTAATTAGCACAAGGTTTTAATGGGGTGGTTATTTAAAGCAATCATGGATTCTCAGAATTTGGTTCAATTTTTTNTTGGTTCAATTTTTTTGGGTGCTGGTATCAGAGGATTATCTGTTGGTATTCATAAAGATACCCCAAATTTGGAGTCTGTAGTTGCTTTAATAGAGAAGAGTGAAAAACCATTTGTGGCTGCTATTGAAGACATAGCTTTCAGAGGAGGCTTGGAGTTGGCACTGGGCTGTCATTATAGGATTGCAAACATGAAGGTAAGATGTCTTTAAAGTATCATTATCATCTAGTCCCCTGACGTCTATGTATCTCTCCCAACCAAATACTTATGAATTATAAAATGTTCTATTAAAAATTTTAAGATATCAATCCTAGAAAGCAACATGAAAAAACTAAAGATTATGTACACTAGAGGCAGGGGAATGGTGACACATGTATCATATTTCCTGCTGCAATTACTTTATTGTGGTATTTGCACAATTGTGCCATTGTGTGCATGGTATCATTGTAGTTTACTATGGAAGCTATTTAAATAAGATTAATGTTCCGTTCAGAAAAACGCGAGGTAGACCAGGTTCCAACAAACAAATGTCTTTATTTGTTAACAACAAGTAAAAACAGAACATTGGCTCAAGCCGCGGCAGCCCTTT
>BHFT01041019.1:0-50228 GCA_004320025.1 Laticauda laticaudata
AATAAGGTGAGAATTTATATAACTTGTGAGTAATGGTAAAAAAAGGATAGCACAAAAGATTGTAACCAACTGACACCCTGTATGTATATAATTGAAAGAGGGTTTTATGTTTTATGTTTTGTTCGTATGTTTGTTGTAAAAAATAAAAACTTTGGGGAAGAAAAAACAACCAACCTGTTCCTGCTGTTCTTTTCCTCAATTACTCCTGATTCTTTTGGCAGTGTGGTCCCTGGCAAGTGCCTCTGTGCCAGAGACCCTAGGAACCTGGTCAGATCAGACATTTATCTTCATTAAGATAAGGATATTGCAGGCACCAGTGTGACAGTTTGTGTTTTAAATTGTAAGATTTGCAGAGGTGGCTGCTCATTTGCATGCAAGAACTGTGTGTCTCCCGGAGAAGGTGTTGTAAATCACGGATGAGCAACTTGACAGTGCCACTCTCTGTGCCTGGTTGAGAATTATTAATTAAAGCAGGCTGAGGACAGTTTGTTTGCATATCAGTTGAGCTAAACTATGCTGGTATCCCTGTAAATAATAAAAACAGTGTGATTAGGCATATCATTAATTAAGTGCCTTCACTGTGAATAAACAGTGAAATCCTTCGGTTTGTAAGGAACCTATGACACTGTGATAAATATGCCATCGCAGATATGGCTGTAACATTGTTTGACATCTTCATCCATTAATAGCAGCATTCTCTGAGGATGACAGTAGGTTCAAATCCCATGACAGATGATACATCTGTCCAATTTTTGTTCCTTAAAGCAAACACGCTAGGTCTCTGATAATGCAAGTTGAGAAGACGATAGCAGAGACAAAACAAAAAAATTATTAAAAAGTCTTAACTGTGGTATTCAATCATCCACATGGGTGGCGTTTTGTTGAAAGAAAAAGTCAGAGGAAAAGTCTTGCTTTCATAACTAAAGCTAGTTATTGTTAATTTTATTAAAAATATCCCCCCTCAAAAAAAGTTTGAAAAACCTAATTTTGCATTCTCCAAATATAAATTCTTATTGTATTTCTATATGTGGTTCTAAAAGCCACTTCAAACCTATTCAATAAATTGGGGATTTGAATTTAGAAATCAGTTCTATAAAACCGTATGCTCTTTTTCCCCACCCCTGAATATGTACAAACTATTGGTAAATGCAGGACAAGAAAAAAATATTGAATGTAGCTGGATAATATATTTTTTTTAATGCTGTATCAGGTCATCCTTTTAGAAATAGACTGAGTGAAACAACATTACAACTTGTATTTATTTATACTGGTAGTACAGATCACCTACAAATATTAAACAGTGTGGTTTGATGCTACTATGCAGGCAAAAACAATTATTGACAGATGAACATTGAGCCAACACACAGCAGTATTTAACATTGTGCATAAAAAAGCAGGAAGACATAGTGAATATAAAAAGAAAAGACAATCTGTACTCTTCATGGATGGTACTGCAAGAGGTCGATGGTAGTTTGATAATTCCAGTTTTGGCAATTGCCTATGAACTAGCCAAACTCCCAGCCCATGAGCCAGATATGTCACATGCTGCCCCACGACCTTCCATGCCCGGTTTAGCGAAGGGGGGGTAAAGTCCTTGTACATCATGTGATGATGCTGTGATGACACAAGTTTGACACCCCTGAACTAGCCAGTAACACACATTTCAGATCAGCTTCCTGACCATATTGAACAATGTTGGGCAGACAGCAGCTGTGTAACCTTGTGGAGCTAATCCAGACACACCCTTTTCCCCATTCCTATGTTGACAGGCCAGGATTTATTCCTCTGTATTAGCAATGGAGAAACAGCTATCTCAAAATCAGCAATATTAATTCTTTCTTGCTGCTGTTAGCCATGAGAATGAGAAAAATATACAGGAAATGGTGAGATTGCTCAAATAGCTGCTTCTTTCAGAGGCAACTATGATAATAGTTTTCTAAGTTGCATAAAACATTCAGTTGTGAGCATATATTTGCCACTAGCTATGAGTCAATGATTTTTTAAAAAAATAAAAAGTAATTTTATGCATAATTCTAGTGACATTTACTATTTCTTAGAGAAAAATAGATCCCTGCTGCAAACATTTTTCTGAATTTTCAGAGATTCAGCAGGTGAATATTACTTTTCTTCTTTCCTTAAACTTAGTAACAACTTCTGTCTGTTTTAAAAGGAAAAAAAATGCCTTCTAGCAAAGAGGAGAAGCCAGGATGTCTGCCTTTTACTATGCTGAAAACTAGACCTGAAAGAAAATGCTGACTTAGAATGTCTGGTGTTTACCTGTCATGCAGCTGACAAGTTTGGCATCCTGTGAAAACAGATGGACTTTGCAACATTGGTTGATTAGCTGGAGATGTATTCTGGGGGCTTCTCAGATGACCACCAATGTTTTGAGACAGAGGTCCTCCAACTTAAACTCTGTGGTACGCTGACCCCTAAAATGATAAACTGAATCTGTGTGACCCTTCACCCCCATAAAATTCTAATGATTTAATTGTGATTAGAGTTTGGCAAGAAATAGATTTTTAAAAAAATAATTGATTGTGTGCCATCAGGTTGGGGGTCAACTCTGAGCAAACCATATGGATAAATTTTGTCTCAAAGATCAGTGATCTGTCTCTAATCTTATCCATCAAGTCTTCCCAATGATGTTTCAATTTCTGCTGTCACAAAGTCCATCCAGCTTGCTGCAGGTTATCCTATTCTCCTTCTTTCCATCTTTCCTAGGATTAGAGAGTTAGGTCTTTGAATAATGTTTTCAAGGTAGTATACTTTGAGCCTGATCAATTATTCTATAATTTTATCATCATATTAAAATATGCAGCTAATATTTTATATTAAAATATGCAGCTAATATTTTATATTTTATCAGTGCATTTTTATTTTATTCAGAAAGTTAAAATACAAACTTAAAAGAAGAAATTTTACAAAAAAAAACAGGTAAAAGTATAAACATTATCTCCTACATACCCAAACATTCAATTCACAATTGAAGAGGAGACCAATAACACGCTGGCCTTCCTGGATGTACTAGTCAGCCGTAACCCAGATGGGAGCCTTGGTGTACATTGAAAAATCATGAGTATGGACTGTATTTTGCACAATGAGAGTAATCACTCCACTGCACACAAAGTCAGTTATATTCGGGCACTGTTCAATAGAATTGATACCCATTGTAGCACACTGACAGCCAAAGCCAAAGAGCGGGCATACATCTATCAAGTCTGTAAGCTCAATGGTTATTCTATGGACTTTATCTGGAGATGTATTACAACCAGAGCCCGACAACCTATTGAAGGTGCTAATGGTACAGCTGCATGGAGGGGGTCCTTATATATACGGGGGTTATCTGAAACTGCTGCATGCATTCTCTTGCTGCATGCATTCTCTTAATCCATGGGGTCAAGGTGGCACAGAAACCAGATCAAACTTTGAGAATGAGAGTGATGCGCCCAAAAGAAACATTACCCAAAGAACAGGCATCTTTGGTGGTTTACCGTATCAACTGCAATAACTGTAAAACCAACTATGTAGGAGAAACAGCCAAGTGTTTACAGACCAGGGTAAACTAACATGAATTGGCTGTCTAGCACAAAAAGCAGTTTCCCAGATCTGGACACATATGAAGAAACACAATCACACATTTAATTTTCAAGAGGCCAGAGTTGTTTCCCATGATGCAACCAAAGAAGGATGCTTACTGAAAGAAACCTGGTTTTCCAACAATTCCATCAATAGACATATTGAACTGATACTGGCCTACCATTGAGGCACCAGGAAAGATCCTGCAAGAAGAGCAGAGACTGTTTCCCATCACAAGCAAAGCAACAAATAAAATATACTCAGTCACTTGTGCCAGATCACATCAAGAAGGGACTATTGCAATCTGCTGTACATGAAGCTACCCTCAAGAATGAATCCAGAATACTATGCATTAAATATATGCATTAAAATATGGCAACCAGATTGAGATCATGTAACAAGTGTCTCCTGTTTTTAGGACAAATCTTTAGGATAAAATGATAAACAGTGCAGTGTATTCAAGAAATCTTCCATAAAATGAAATATTCTTTCTTTCTCCTAATGAAAAATAAGGCACAAAACTTTGAGCTTACAAAAAATGAGAGCCATTCAGTAGAATAAGAGCTGCTGTCCACTTAGAAGAGATGCTTTTTACAAGTTCATAACAGATAATTAAATATTAAAAATCAGATATACAGATATATGTCAGTCATACTAAAACATATAGACATCTAGGAAGGAGAGGAGAGGAGAGGAGAGGAGATTTTATTTAGCCAAGTGCCAAATCCTCTGAAGAAAACAAAACAAAACACTTCCAGCAAAACTTTTGTTTGGTTTCAGCATAAGATGATAACCAAACCTATACAGGATTGTCCTAGCTCCAACTTCCTCCTTATTTTTCTCATGGATAGCTAACACTGGATTGAAAAAGTGCAGGACTGGGGAATGATACGCAACAGTAATGTTACTCTACCAGTTCAGCCAAGTTCTGCTGAGCCGGTAGCAGTGATAAGTAATGAAGACCGAACCAGTTCCTTCCACTGCTCTGCTGTTGGGCCCACCCACCTGCCTGGGCTCCCATACTCACCTTTATCCTCTGAATTTGAAGCGCAGCTGCTTTGCACAGCAAAGCAGAGTGTTTCACGGCAGCTGCTGAAGTGACCGGGAGAATACAGGCTTGCAGGAGGTGAGTTAGAACACCTTTGTGCCTACGCAAATGCCTCTGCACCTGCGCAAAGTGTGCATTTGGCACACATGCATGCAAAGTGTGTGCACCTGCACAAAGCATGCCCACCAAGCCACGCCCACCAAACCAGTGGTTAAAAATATTTGAATCCCACCATTGATATACATAGTCATTAGTTAATTATGGTAATTGGAGCCAGGAATTTCATTGCTAAATGATGTGCCTATGAAGTACAATGAAACATATTGCCTTACAATAGCGGTTCCAGACATTCCAGTTGTGATTGTTAGATGAATCTGACAAATTTGTTAGGTGTGGTGTGATATGATCTCTTGCCTGACTTCAGCCTTGGTTTCACTTATCAGAAGCTAATGAAAATCACAAACAACCATCATTTGACCACAAGATACTATGACCATCAGGCTTATTTATTAAATTTATTTGCCACCCAACTTGTGATTTAATTTGATGCTGAGTAATTACAAGCTGGTTGCTGAACACCAAAATTGTAAATGTCTGTGGCACTGAGTGTCAAACTCGCAGTATCATGTTGCTATCACTGTATCATGACGTTTTTTCCCTTCATGGAGCTGAGGTGAGCGTGGCCTGCATAAGACACATCTGGCGCATGGGCTACCAATTTGACACCCTTGGTATGGAGATTCTCAGTCATCCTGGCCATGATGTCTCAAAGGTGCTTTTTCAAGAGGCAACTGGACTTCCTCTGTTTTGATTTTGGATAAGAAATGAAATGTCTTCAAGGAAAAACAAAGTCCAGTTGCCTCTTGGAAAAAGCACTTTTGGGACACCCACATTTTAATTGCATGTTAGCAGGAACACTGTGTTGGGCAACTGGACTTCCTCTGTTTTGATTTTGGATAAGAAATAAAATGTCTTCAAGGAAAAACAAAGTCCAGTTGCCTCTTGGAAAAAACACTTTTGGGACACCCACATTTTAATTGCATGTTAGCAGGAACATCTATAAGTCTCCTTCATGACTGTCATTACGATTATCATAACTGTTCACAGTTGTCATCACTTTGAATGACAATTACTGAATGAATGCTTATTAACTGAGGACTACCTATAGTTACAGATTTGCAGCCATCAGGGGAACATCTGTGCTGCTACTCTTGCTGAAAATAGCTTTCACATTCTTAAAGTTGTCCCATTCTCCAAAAGATCTGTAGTTCATCAATCAGCACAATCAAAAGTAAGTCTCCCTAAATTGAAGGGTGTAATTTCATTTACTTTTCAAATATGGAATTATTTCCCAAATTCCTCAATCAATCAATCTATCTATCAATCAATCAGAATAGAGCTAGAAGGGACCTTGTGGGTATTCTAGTCTAACCCCCTACACAAGCAGGAGATCCTATACCATTTCAGATAATTAAATTCTCACATATGGTAGCAATTTTGTTGCAACATAAACTATGGTTGTTATTTTATTTTCTAGCTTTTCTAGGAAAACACAGTAGCTGTTTGCTATTCTACATGTCCAGCAGTAAGACTGTTACACTGCTTGGAGTCTTGATTTTTTATTTTCACTTATAACACAAGAAGCATATCTATTTCTATTCCCAAAATTTGTGGCCTCAGACCAATTAAACATCCTCATGACATCTGTCTTTTTAAAATGGTTATACATTTCTCAACTACCAAATAAATGCTAAGTATTGGGATCAATCTTCCTCTGAATATATGCATATGCTTTAGGACATAGATTTCCATCAGTGATTTGAATAGATGCTATGGGAAAATCAGCCTAAAATTATTGCTCCACTTTAATTCAACATTCTGCTGTAATCAATTATTTATCGCTGTTATGCTAATACCAATTGATCTGATGAAATCAACATTCAAATAGCAAAAATGGCCTATCAAAAAAATTAGCTTATAACTCCTGAACTCAGATCAATGCTTCATAGTTATAATTAATAAAAAGGGACAAGTGCATTAAGAATTATATCATAAAAGCATATCCTAAGTGAAATGAAATATTGATATTGACTGTTGTTACTTCCACTTATTTGAGTAGGCAAATAAGGAAAATATTTAGGATTATTTCCTCTTGGTCAATGATAGTTTCATAGATCTATTCCATTAAACCAGCTTTTGTAGGTTTTGGAGTTATATTCAATCTTGGATCAGATTTGTCTTCCCATTCCAATATTTCAGAGTTAATTTGGAGAATTGTAAAAGTCATCATTAGTTCTTGGGTTATTTTTGTGTTATTTTTGGAGTCAACTCCAAATTACCTGAATATTTCTTGAACTGAAACGATCAAAACTGGATAGAGTACATGAGGCAGTAGCTGATCAGAGTAAGTAAAATTCTGATTGAAATTATAATCATGATTTTAATATAATTTGAAAATAATTATTCAATAAATACAACAGAACGTTGTGCAACTACATTTTGTTTCTTGCTTATGTTGATCTCATGTTGAATTGCACAAAGTCAAAGCTCTTTTTCAAGGATCTACTGCCAGACCCTTTTATAAAGGCATTTGATTTCTTTCTTTCCAAATAAAGGACTTCACTTTTATTTCTGTTCAATATTATCAGAGTCAATACCTCCCACTAGCCACATTAGGAACTTTGGAGCCTTTTCCCATTGCTGAGTTGAACCATGATCCACCGATTCCTGAAATACGGAAAACTATTCCTGCATGCCAAACTTTGTCCTGCATCTCTGATTTTCTGATCTTGTCTATGATGTGGGAATGCAGAAGATACAAACAAACCCTTCAGGGTATACTGTGAAACCAGATCTTTCAAAGTGAAGCATCTCAGAATCCGATTCCTGGAATTCTGAGAACAAAAGAGCAAAGGGGATGAGATAGATGATTCTCATCCTCCTTATTTGCAGAAATCTGATCTAAGATGTCAATTACAAGAAATGCATACATGGAAACAGAGGGAGAGACCCATCTGGGATTTCCAGTACTGGAAAAACAGAAAAGAAGGAAGGAGGGAGGGAGGAAGGAGAAGAAGAAGAGGAGGAGGAGGAGGAGGAGGAGAAAGAAGAAGAAGAAGAAGAAGAAGAAGAAGAAGAAGAAGAAGAAGAAGAAGAAGAAGAAGAAGAAGAAGAAGAAGAAGAAGAAGAAGAAGAAGAAGAAAGCATGATGCAGCTTTGGAATGGAAGCAATCTGTTTCTTCCCTCCCCAACACACATAGACACACAGACACACAAACACATACCACTTTTATTAATAATTATTCCAAAATGAAGTTAAAAAGCAAAGGAATAGAGGAAATATGCTTGAAAAACTTCTCACTTCCAAAGTTTCCTTTTTAAAGCTGGATCTTTATCTAAATAAAGAGTGGATCTCAATCTAATTAACCAGTGAAACAATTTGGCTTCAGAAGTTATGGGTGCTCCAACACTGGAGGCTTTTAAGAAGAGTCTGGACAGCCTCTTTTCTAGAAGGGTAGAGGGTTTCCTGCTTGAGCAGGGGATTGGACTAGAAGACTTCCAAGATCCTTTCCAACTCCGTTATTCTATTGTTATTCTGTTATTTTAACAATGCAACCCATTCGCAGTTAATTTTTTTCTACCCTGAATCAATTCAGTGTAACCCACCACACAGGTGAAATCAGATTTGACAAAAATAAATCACACCAGCCTGGTTGTAGCCATTGCATTATTTAATTCTTTATGAATGAGCCACTTCATATATATTCTCGAAACTTTCAAGAGATTCAGATTTCAGATTTTGTTTTTGTGTGGAAGTTGGAGACAACATTTGCCTTACTAAAGTCAACTGGGATTTTACTTATTTTTCCAGAATTTCTCAACTATAACAGAGATAATCTATCAGCAAATTCTTGCACCATCCTAGGATGCTATTTATCCAGCGAAGTAACATTCCCAAATTTTCTCTGACCCATCAAGTCAGAGTCTCATCTCTATGTCAGATTTGTCCAGTGGAGCATCCTGCATTCTTTAATGTGGGTGAAACAGATTCCCCAAATATAGGCACAGGTGAAACTTAAAGCATTATATTTTTGTACAGGATCCATTCTCCCTAACCTCCCCATTAAAATATTTTCTTAGTTCAATTATACTACCTTGGACAAAGTACAATTAGGAAAGATTGATAGATACTGATATATTATAATGTTAGCTTTTCTTCTCTTGGATAGACAGGGATTCCCTACTGAAAACAAGACTTTGCCATATGATTTATTCACAATGTACTCATGTGACTGTTCTTTTCATGTTGTACAGAACATGGATTCCATCAAAAGACATTACTTGAACCTAAATCACTGCTTGCAAATAATACAACACATACCTGTGACACATTAGCATCTATACATCTGTTTAGTGCTGTGAAAACTATGTTTATAGCCAGAGATCTAGGAAGTGGTACCAAAAACACCATGAAAATCACAGGAATTGGGAAAACATTCACTTAAAGTCACAGTGAGGAGGTAGTACAATCTGGCTGATAGAATTCTAACAAAAATATTTATGCCCTCCTGGCTATATAATCAAATGCAGTTGCATAGTACAATTTAAAAACATAATGAATTAAATAAAGCTTTATTTGTATGTAAATAAGATAGGCTTTCCTTTAGAAAGCATTGGCACCATTTTTACCATGAAGACAGGAATAACTTTTCAAAAATCACAGTGAGGTTCCAAGAGCAACAGAGATGCTATTAGGAACTCTCAGTTAAATGTCTCTTTAAAGATTAAGCAAAATGTAATCGTTGGGCTGGAAGGAGGGAAGAACAGCTAAGAAGGAGCCAGGCTAAGTTTATTAATCTTGCAATCAGTTATTTAATTGCTGTTTGATTTGCTTTATATTATTTTGTTTTAACTTTTGTAAGAGGCCTTAATTATTTTATTAAAAAAAGTAACAGTAGTATTCAGTGAATTTAAAGGTGTGAGTCACAAATAAATAATTCACCAGGATTGGGACTAATGAAAATGGAGACATAAAACTAGCTATAGATAAAGCATCTGCCTAAACATTCCTGGATATCTGAGTTAATACAGTGCAGGTGCATTTAGTTGGTGGGGTGTAGACAGCAGTTTGTTAGTTTGCAAAATAATGTCTAGATGACAGATTCTATTTTATAGATTACAGAGTCTAGCTTCTGTAAGGAAGCATGGATAAAATAGAGTTTTAATTGCACTTGTGGCATACCTACAGAAGTCAAAATGAGCCCAAAATGAAGAGTATTGTCTTCATGATATGCTGAGTGAAGTTTGGCCATGACTAAAATTGGTAAAGTACTCCACCTATATCTTCCAAAACAGTATTAAGAGAAAGTCTACATTAGTAAAAGCCTGAATGATGATAGACGTCAATATTTATGCAACCTTCATGGCGCACGAACACAATGCAATGTATGAACACGGCAGAAGCAAGGCTGATTTGCAAGGGTAAAACAGTTTGGAGAACTCTAGTGACAATATTGGTGTAAACTAGCATGTTTCCTTTTCTCATGTCATTCAATTATTTGGCTTTCTATTTTAATTTTTATTCCATTGTTTTAATTTATTACTCCTGTATACTTTTCTCCAGAAAGGAATAACTTGGTGGGCAAGTAACTATGATAAAAATGCCATATTCTTTACATGCAGGCCAACTGTGGGAGCTCGACTGTGAATGTTAAGCTAAACACCCTAAGTAACCCAGGTTGCTGTTACTTGAGATAGTAAATATATTTATGCATGAAATTCTAGCTAAAGGAAAAAGGAAAAGTAGATCCCAGGAATCCACTCTTCCTATAAATAAGAGTAACATTTCTGCTAAGAACTAACAATAAAAATAGAATTCAAAGCTTTAATTGGCATATCAATCAACTACAGTAAGGCCTTTGTTGATTAAATGATGGGGACCAGCTCTAATTGGCAAGGGCAGATTTTAATCAGTGGAATTGAAAGTCAAGAATACACTAAACTTGTAGAGACCAATTATAATTGATTAGAGCCCCTTTAATCAGTGCAACTGTGAGTTGGAAGCACATTTGTTAATTTTCAAGGGCATTTTAGGTTCTTATGCTTTCCTGTAAAAAGAAATGAAAGAGAAAATATGAAATTTATTTATATTAGTGGGCAGTGAGTTTCTTTTCTAATAATGGAGAGCAACTATAAGATGTTGTCCTTCCTTCAGCATCTTTTTGGGTTTATTTATTAGATTCATATCCCACCTTTCTTTCAAGCATTCCAACTTCCTGATTGTTTTTCCCCTATAAAAACAACTCTTTGATCTAGGTTGGATCAAAAGAGAGTGATAGATGGCAGAAGATGGCCTTGATCCTGATTTTCTAGCATAATTTCCACACTTTAACCACTTTACCATACTGGCTGATTAAAAAGGGTTTGTATAGAGATATGGATGACATGCTATGTCTTGGTACAGAGGAGTTAACCTTTTTCCAAGGGTGGGATACGACAGGGTTAACTACTGGTTTGGGATTTACGAGCTTCCCTGCATGCTGGGAGCCGCTTGTAAATCATCATCAGCACCTGCCATGCAGAGAAGCAGCCTTTGAAACAGCCCTCTTTTCCTGCTTTTTTAATTGCAGCTATGCCTCGTTCAGCAGCTGAAGTTGAAAAATCAGGAAATAAAGATCAGGTAAGAGCCTGGGCAGGTGGGTGGGCAAAAACATCAGCAGGCATAAAGCCGGTTCTATGTCTGCTGCTCTTCAGAGCTACTGGTTCTACCGGTGGACAAAACCGATAGAAACCCACCCCTGCCTTTTTCCCTTGACCATATAGGTAGGTACTGAGGCAATGCTCCATCAGAAATAGTAGGACTTTCAGCACAAAACTATAAATCACCGAACAGGTAGTTACACTGGTTAAATCCCACCCCTGGGGCTATGGCAACATACACCATATGATATGTGTGAAGGCAAGGGTCCCATCTCCTTATTGTGCTAGTGACCTTTGGTTGTGACATCTTCCTCAGTTGCCATACGTTTTAATTTTTATATTTGTGATGGAAATTTGTTTTTAAGTCATTTTCAGATTGTTTGCCACCCTTAGCCATTTGCTGAGCTATATAAATGAATGAATGAATGAATGAATGAATGAATGAATGAATGAATGAATGAATGAATGAATGAATCTGAGGACCAAGAACAATTTGTCCTCTTTATGTTGGAAAGGAGGAGGATAATTAGAGACATGATAGAAGCATGTAAAATCATACTTGGCAGGGAAAATATAGAGAATTTTCTTCCCTCGGTCATAATGTTTGAACTCAATCATCTAATAAAGCAGGACCAGAAGAAGGAATTGCTTTTTCACAGACTGTAGTTAATCCATGAAATTCCTTGCTAGGAGTTAGGATAACCATCCAGTTTGAATGGTTTTAAAAGGGAACTAGACAGGTTCATGAACAGACTGTCATGTCAACTAATATATACAGTATGGCTGCTTAGAACTACCTGAATTATAAGCAGCATACCATAAATACTGATTGTTGAAGTGACTGTAAAAAGGGGATATTATTCTCTAGGCCAAGCTTAGAAGTTTTCCTAGTACAGTATATCCAAAAGGCCACAGAGAATGGTGAAAAATATTTTCTGATAGTTCTGATAGTACATCAGGTTTCTTGATAAGCTCTGTCTCTGTCTCTCTCTCTCTTGCTCTCTCTCTCTCACACACACACATACAGAGAGAAAGATAGAGAGAGAGAGAGACAGACAGACAGACAGACAGAGACACAGACAAAAACAGAGACACATAGACTCATTGCAAAACTAAACCTGAAGGCAAACTGTTTCAGTGAATAAAATGCAATCATAAAGCAAGCCTTATCTAGGTTATATAGTACCTTGCTTGGATTTTAGCAAATAACAGACTATTACAATAAATAAAAGTGTCAGTGAAGTTAAAAGAAAGTCGTGGATTGACCTGAAGGTCACTTAGCATCAGTGGTTTATATCTGAACGGGACAAAATGTTTTGCATTGATAACAGGGCAACCACATTCCATAACTGTGTCAGATTCCATAATGCAATTTTGTATGTCTGGATGTACCTATATATAAATTATCCTATAAGCATTTAAGCAGACAACAAGACACACCAGCATTTGTTGTAAATGGCAGACTATATGAACCTCAAGGCTGGATATAACACATGCTCTCTATGAATCATTATATTTTATAGGTTATTAGACTTTGAAATGCTTTCAGGTAACTCTGATCAGAAATTGTCATCAATCCAGAGAGAGAGAGAGGGAAAGAGGGAGGGAGGGGGAGAGCACTTTGTAATATTGTCAGGACTATCAAGACCAAGGAAAAGAGCTGGAGGTTGCATTAGAAGACCTTTAAAAACTGTGCAAATCCTGCCAATTAAGCAGTTGCCCTTTACACTTTATTAAATGCTACAAAATGCTTAAGATTAGAGGAAAGAAAAATGCAGTGATACAATTTATTTCAACTTAATGGCAAGTGACATCTTTATATCCTCCACAGAATGAAATTTAGAGTTGCACTTTTTACAGATGAATGACTCGTGTCATATACCCATGTTCTGCTGCCTATAATCTCTGGTTCTTTGCTCACTCAGTCATTAATATGGATTAAAATCTATTGTATCCAAAAATATGAATGAAATAAAGACTTCTTCTTTTCTCTCTGCCCCCCACCCACCCACCCCCGATTCTTTTTCCCCTATGTAAAATGTATTAAAACATTCAGCAAGAACATATAACTGTGACTAGTTAACTACTGTAATGTTGAATTTAAGGATTGTGAATATTAGAGAGAACCTCAAATCTTCTGACTCTCTAGTGACATGTCTTTTGTTTTCTTATGTTTGCATTTCAGTATGCAAAGACCCAGAATCAGAAATACAAATCTCTTTTTCCTGAATTATCTGTTCCAGTTATGACAGGATGGTAAATATATATATGTAAAATATCCAACTTAAGAGGCCTTGATTGTTGTTGTCTAGATGAGGGGTCTCCACCTCCCATCCATGGACCAGTCCCTGGTGCCCAACAGGTTGGGGGCCACTGGGCGAGATAACTCTATAGGTTGACCCTGGATTTTTGTTCCACCTGAGAGTTTCTCCAGGAAGAGAGTCATTTTTATATTATTTTGTATTATGTTTCTAATTATGAGCCACCATATTGCCACACAGCAAAGCTCCCAAATATTAGTCACTTCAGAAAAATTGTGAAGTTTCTCACAAAGAATAAACTGAAGCAGGTAATATTACCTAGCCATCTTGACTGATTTCAAAAATTGAAGAGGGTTGAATCTGGATAATATTTGGGAGGTGACAATTTGGAATGTCAGGGTTGTTGCTAGACTGAGATGTTAAAAAGACCAGCTTATGTATTGTATGGAAAAGAAGATGTAGATGAAACTTCTTCAATGATTGAGGAGAATGTTCTCGTATAACCTTGGCCAAGGCTATCCCTTGAGCTCCTAACAATTCTCCAATCTAGGATTGCATGGAAGACTTCTCAAATAGCAATACCACTTAAACTTATATACTGCTTTACAGTGCTTTACAACTCTCTTTAAGCAGTTTACAAAGTCAGAATATTACCCCCAATAATTTTGGGTCCTCATTTTACTCACCTTGGAAGAATGGAAGGCTGAGTCAACCTTGAGCCTGGTGAGATTTGAACTACCAAATTGCAGGCAGTCGACAGTCAGCAGAAGTAGCCTGCAGTACTGCACTCTAACCACTGCACCACGGTGGCTCATATCTCTTGGCATATCTCTTTTTTTTTCTGCCATTGGTGGACAGTTAAGAGAACACAAAATGAAATTTTCCATGCTGCTGACCACTCTCAGCTGGAACAAAAGTCTTGAGGAGAATTATCTGAGAAAAGGAAGGCAATGAAAGAAATTTTGCAGACTGGAAATATTTTGGCTAGCACTACAAGCACCTTCTCCTACAGCACGAGATCAAAGCAATTTGAGGCCATCCATATTATTATCCTGGTATAAATTATGTAGTCTCTTTTCTTAAATTCTCTCTTAAATGCAAAGCTGCATCACTTCATATAGGCTTAATAAATAATGTTTTTAATTTGAGTTGTATGAGTCTAAGTGATTAGATCTCTTCTGCTGTCTCAGAAATATAGCATTATAATCTATATAATTCTATATAATTCTCTAGATATCTACTCAGATGTCTACTCTTTTAAACTTAGTTGGACCTAGATAACTATACATAGAATTTTAGCCCAAATAACTTATCCTTGACAGGATCATATATAAATGGGTACATTTTCTTTAAAAGCTAATTTGAATCCATCTGTTGTCTCACCCATGATATAAACAAACCACCTTTTTGTTAAAATGTTAGACAGTGAATCAAGATAATTCACATACCAAATGACTCTTTAGCTTTAATGGATTCCTGTCTACATTTACAGTGGCTTGTTAAGAGAGAGATGAGATCATCACCAGACTTTTAGGGAACCTTAAGAAGCAAGTTTCTAGATGGAATAAACTTTTGTTATTCCAAATTACTTTGTGCTACTGAGGTTTATTTCTGTCCACCTAGCATGGAATAAATGCAAGTAGATGAATAGGTAGCACTTTGGTGGGAAGGCAAAAGCATTCAATGTGCCTCAGCATACAGTCATGCTGGCTACATGACCACAGAAAGGACAACAGTGGCTCCCTCAGCTTAAAAATGGAGATGAGCACTGTCTCCTAGAGTCAGATATGATTAGACAAGGAAACCTTTACCTTTTTACTAAAGTTTATTTATTTTTCTTCAGATTTTTTTCCCTCGTGCTTAACCTCTGTTCTTAAATATATTCCTTTTGATGTGGTATTATCTCCTGGCGTCAGTAAAGACACATTTATCAAAATGTAATTCTTTCATGATATTTTGTCTTTAATAAATCAGACAAGTATTGGACATTCTGTAGCTGCAAATGAGGGACATTATAAATAATCTTAGATTATCTAAATATTCTGCCACTTCATTCAAATTGGATAGGTTATGGATGGTTTAATGAGAACAAGATGCTCCTCCATTACTGGAAGACATCTAAGCATTGGTCAATCTAAACTACTATATGTCTGATGGTCTGTAGAGATTCTCAGTTATCCAGGTCATGGTTATCCCAAAGGTGCTTTTTCAGGAGGCAACTGGATTTTCTTTTTCTTTTTTTCTTTTGAAGACATTTCACTTCTCATCCAATCCATTTCTTACTATCCTGTCAGAGCTGAAGAAGCTTCTTGGATGAGAAGCAAAACAACTTCAAAAGAAAAAAAAACAAGAAAATCTAGTTGCCTCCTGAAAAAGCACCTTTAGGACATAGGAAAGCCTGATACATGAATACAATTCTCATAAGCACCATTAGAGATACAGTTCTCATAAGCACCATTGGGAGCATAGTCCAGCACATCTGGAAGGTATAGATAAAGCTTTTTAGATGAAGCTGATATGGCAGTTCAGATCCTTGCTTTTTAGATAAAGCTGATATGGTGATTCAGATCCTTGCTTTTCCATTTTATTTTTTAATGCTTTGGAATATGCATCTTCACAATCTAATCCCTATAAATAATTGATCTCTACAAACATCAATCAATGAAATGGAACAGGAAATATAAAATAGTTACTCAATGGAGTTTTCTCATTGTGTCAGAAATATATTGGCATTTATTTATCATATATTTATTTAGCAAGTTCTGGCATAGCATTTTATGTGTCTACAATAGGTAGACACGTAGACAATAGGTAGATACCTCATAGGTATAAGATGCATATAGAGTTCTGGGAGTTGAAATTCTCACATATTTTGAGAACATTACTAAGGTTGAAAAACTCTGTTCAAGAGTACACAGTTCCAGCCCCTTTAATCATATCAGTAAAGAAGAATATTTGTAGCTCAGGGTTGAAATGAGGGTGCTCTCTGAGCTTGGTTGTTTCCTTGAGATGTTTCATTACCCAAACTAGGTAACATCATCAGTGTTAGTTATCAATGTTAGACTAGCACTGTTTATATTACTTAGTTCGGGTAATGACATGTCTACAATAAAAAAAACAAAAACAAGCTCAACCAAACTCAAAAGGACCCCTCTTTAATAATATCTTTCCTGTTCACGTGTCTTGATATAATACTTTGTGTATATTAGTGCTCAGTCTCTGATGGTTCATCTAAGATCCTTCTGTTATTTTTCTTGTCATACTTGCTTAGTTTACCATGTCCCATCTAGAGACTTGAATAAACTTCAGAGATAAAAGTGACCCTGTTGATGCAAAAAGAAGAAAGAAAGAAAGAAAGAAAGAAAGAAAAGAAAGAATCAGAATTGAACTGGAAGGGACCTTGGAGGTCTTTTAGTCCAGCCTCCTGCTCAAGCAGGAGATCCTAAACCATTTCAGACCAGTCTCTTCTTAAAAACTTCCAATGAAGTTTTGATGAAGAACCCACAATTTCTGAAGGCAAGCTATTCTACTGGTTAATGGTCCTCATAGGAAGGAATGAAGGAAGGAATGAAGGAAGGAAGGAAGGAAGGAAGGAAAGAAAGAAAGATAGAAAGAAAGAAAGAAAGAAAGAAAGAAAGAAAGAAAGAAAGAAAGAAAGAAAGAACTTTACCAACAGCACTTTGAAAAAAGCCACTTGGAGAAAAGCAAATACATAGAAATAACAATATAGTGAAAGATACTATAGTATTCTGAACTGATATATAGTATTCTGAACTACAAATTCTGAGAATCTCCATAAGGCATAGTAGCCTAGTGAGCCAAATGCAGAATTGTAGGGCTGACTACTTTTGTTCCACCTCACTGTTAGTGAGATGCAAACATACTTCTCAACTTCTTTGCCTCTGTAACAAGCTGAACCTGTCTGGACTGTATTCACACTTTTCTGTTATTTTTCTTGTCATACTTGCTTAGTTTACCATGTCCCATCATGGCAACTCCCGTTATTTCAGGGCCAATAAATAAAAAAAAAGAGGAATTCTAGAGAAATGGTTCATGGAGTTCTTGTTCAGAGAAAGACTCAGGCTGCATTGGAAATAATCTGACAGCTGAACAGACATGTGGAGGTGGCAATGAAATGTTCAAAGAAAACAGTCTTGCTTTCTTGTTGCAGTGCAGAAATTTCACTGAATCAGTCACATTTTTTATTAGAATGATTTGTCCTTGGTTCTGGATGGCAAAAGCTTAGCATGTGAAAAAGTTGGAGGGCATTGAAGTAAATTTCTAAAACAAGTCCTTATTCATCACACTGAATGAGAAGTACTAGGAGAAAAATGCCAAATAATTTCTCTGCCCAGCACTACTCATGCCTCCTTTTTTAAATTTAATGGCACTTCAGCACAATGCTTTCTCAAGACTTCTCAAGACCCTGGAACACAAAGCAATATAAATGGTAGGAACAGTCTAGGAATGTTTCTTTTTTTCAAAAAGCAAAACTAAAAGCACTGAAATAAAGCATGCTTTAATTCATTTCTTTACATTTAATGTATGGATTATTAGCAGGAAACAAGAGTTTGCAATGAGGGCATATTTAATCATTGTCTGAAATGTGAATTTTAATTCCACTGAGTGCTAAAAAATTACTTTCACCAAGGATACATTGAAAGAAAAGCTATCTTCACTTGTGGGGTCTTCTTCAGTAGTGATTTTACATAGAAACTTAGAAAATAACTAGAGACCCCTCACATCCCATCCACAAACTGTTTCAACTTTTATCCTCAGAATGACGCTATAGGGGATTGCACTCCAGAACGATTAGACACAAGGACAATTTTCCTCCCGTGCCATCACTCTGCTGAACAACTAATTCCCACAACACTGTCAAACTATCTAGTAAAGCTGTATTCCATTATTCTTCTCATCTTTCCTATTTCCTATCTCCTTTTATTTTGTTGTTTGTATCTTTGTGATTTATATTGTTTTATCTAGTTTCTAGTATGATTTGTGTTAATTGCTTATTTAATGTGCTATGACTATCACTATGTGTTGTAACTTATGATTTATGATGATTATATTTTTATGATGACTATGATCATAATTTATCACTTATTACTTGTATATACACTGAGAGTTTATGCACTGGAGACAAATTCTTTGTGTGTCCAATCACATTTGGCCAATAAAGAATTCTATTCTGTTCCATTCTGTTCCATTCTAAATTTTTTTTTCTCCATGAACATTCACTTAAAAATCTTCCAAGATTCCTTCTCCTCCATTGTTTTAGTACAACTCCTGAGGAGAAATCTGTTCTTTATTCATAGAGGGGCTACATATTAGGCTAGTAAAATCAGATAGATTCAAAATCTCCAGACACAAATCTCATGGAAAACAGCAAAAAGATTAGTCTTTAAAGTAACATAGGAGTCTGCTGCAACACATTAAAGGGTTTTTTTTTGCCGTCAAGAACACCTACCCAACACCTGTAATGGTCTCCAACTTTCCTTCTCAGAACAAAACCAAACTTGAAATGAGATTTGTTAATCCCCATTAATAATCCTGTTTTGATCCCTGACTGCCCTTCAAGATAATGGTTGTCAAAGTCTAGTACATTTTACATACTTTAGGTTGCCCTTGAAGGGATTCTAAGAGATATACACAATTGTTCTACCTGACTAGCAGAACTTGGACAGAGAATGCTTGTGAATGAAGAATGAAAAATGAAGTTCCTCCATACAACATCCCAAAGGGCTGAATTTATGGCTGTGCTTCAGCATCATAGTTACCCACCCCCAACCAAAATCTCTTCTCTTTTACTTGCATGCAGGCTCAAGTGGCAGGCCACACATTTTACTTGCAAGCTGCTCAAGTGGCAGGCCACACATTTTCCACTGCTCCAAATGCTTCCCCCCACCAATCCTTCAATTTAAAAGGTGAGATAATCAGCTTTTGTTTGACCTGGCTTGGATATTAGACAGTATCTGGACTCATAACAAAGAAAAACCCAGAGAGAGAGAATTTAGTCTCTTCTTGCCTGCAGAGAATGGAAGTGGTCTTTTATTCACTTTCCAGGATGGAGAAATTCTCATGCCCCAGAAATTTCAGGATCCAAATTAAAGCACTAACAAAAACAAATAGTGCTGAAGTGAATAAAGTTTGGGCAGCAGCATCTGAACTCTGACAGATGATTTGGCAGGGGTTGCCTGGTGAGAGGGACCACCATCATGAAACAGAACAACCGCTTTGTTCAGCCACCTATGGCTGGGATGAGAGAACATCTTTCCAAAAACTCTGTTCTCCCCTACTATTCTTTCAGAAGTTTTCTGACTCTTTCCTTGAGCAGAGAGGGGCAGGGTGAGTTGCTGAATGCAGTTCTCATGGCATGGACTGGGCACAGAAAACACTGAATATAAAAGGCTTTCTATCAAGACTTCTTTATCCCCAAAAAGCAGGGCTGAAGGCTGCCTCCTCTTCTTTGCCTTTGGTTCACACATTTTTATTTTGAAGGAACAGCTTTATCTCCATTCAGAAGCATGTAAGAGGGAGGGGGGAGAGACAAATGACCCCCAATGTTGAAAGCTGTTTGAGAGGATTTAATTTTGAATAAATCCATGACTAAATCCTAGGGTCTGTCTATCAAACTTGTTCTTTCCCATCAAAGCTGAAAACCATTTATCTATACCTCAGGAAGGGCATAAGGACTCAGTTTCCTTTCCTAACTTCAGGTAATGTTATCTGAATCATTGAGTCAAGAAATAGAAAGCATCTCTCTCTCTCTCTCCTTCTCTCTCCCTCCCTCCCTCCCCCCCTCCCCCCCCCTCTCTCACACACACATGCACACAGACAAAGAGCCTGCTGTTTCAAAAGGTTTTGAAAATACAAAATGAATGCCAAACTGAAGGGGTCCCCACCTCTACTTGGTGCTACCTTGAGATCAGATTTAGCCATCTGACTGTAATGAAATCTTCTGATTTGGGATTGGTAAAAAAAAAATGTGCCAGGAATTTGACATGGAAAAAAAAAGAACGTATAGATTCTGACTGAAATTCCTCCAGTGTACCTGGGGTTATTCAAATCTATTGCCAGGTGCAAGAAACCAGAGCTGGATAGAGTCAAAAGTAATACAAGTTTATTTCATGCTACTATACATACGAATCTGACCTACGAATGGTCATGGCAAATTGGTGCCAGATAAGAGTCAAAAGAATTCATGGGAGGGTGGACTTAAGGTTTTTTAATGCTGTATGGAGACTACAAACTAATGACATGTTTAACCCCACCTTCAGGCTCAGCCTTGGTCCTCCCCTACATCTACAGTGATATCATGTTAGTGAAGGCAGATAGGTTTTGGTAAACCAAGATAGTATCAACACAGTTTACAAGCAGTATCAAGGAAACTGTTGGAAAAATGAGGGCTTCATTCAGAAAATGAATATATTAGAAAAATAATTGACTAGGACTAATTCACTTATTTGATTTAAACTACAATGTCAAAAACTAAAGAGATTTCAAAGAAACCTTGTTTTTTATTTTTTTATTTTTGTATCTCTCTCCACTGCCAAAGATGTATGATAAATACCTATGTATGGGTTAATATTTTCAGGAAGAAAGCTTAAGTGAAATAGTAGTAACCAGAAAAAAAACCCCTGTGCATTGAAAAATTAAACAAATGTATCTATTCCCTGTCTAAAATTCTGAAAAAAGCCAAATGTGAAAATTGCTTATATTTTTATAAAACAATTGTAACATATTCTTCAGTTTGGTTCCTGTATGATACATATTATTTTGATCAGGGTTAAAATATATGTGTTATGGTTTCTGGCAGTTGTTAATGGATTTTTTTTGACCAGGATTGTATTTAAAGATTTGTTTATAAATGGAGATACAATTCTTCTGCTTTATTTCTCAAAGAAAGTGAAGCTGAATGTTCTGATTAAAATTAAAATGTATTTCTGGTAGCTCTTTATAGAGTTTTGTCGATTACCAGTAGGATGGAATGATTTGTCTTTTGTAATTTGACTATTGATAAGGGATGAGATACAAGAAAGAGGGGTTTTTTTTTAATTGAAGTATTACAGAAGGAGTTAAATTACCCAAATTATTTAAGTTTGTCTAGAAGGAGGGGAAAGTCATCTTTTTTCTATCTTCACTTTCTTTTGTTTTTGGGTTTTTTTTGTTTTTTTCTATTTCTTTTATGTACTTTTTCTAATTCATTTTTACTTATAATTTTTCTCTACATTTCTTAGTTTGTATTAGTTTTCTATCTTTGTGTTTGTAAACTTTAATAATTTTTAATATGGCATTAATCTATGATCATATAGTTATTAATCTCCTTCACCCATGCCTGCCATTGAAAATGGTCTGAAAACTTCAGTTTGTTCAAACCAGAGTGACTAGATTGCTTGCTCGCTTTTTTTGCCATCTGTACTTGTTGCTGGTATTTCTGGATCCAGTTCAATGTTTTTCACCTTTAAGGCCCTAAATGGTTTAGGACTAAGTCACCTGAAGAAGCATCTTCTCCCATGTGTGCCTACTGAGACTTTAACTTCATTTAATGATGCCTTTCTCCAGGTCATCTCACTAAGGTGAGAGCTTTTTTTTGATGATGGCATCATATTTATGGAATTGCCTCTTGAGAAAGGTTCAACTGGTGCCTATATTAACATCAGTTTAGCACGAGGCAAAGGCTTTTCTGTAATATTCTATCCACACAACTGATTTTTTATTTATTCAACAAATTTATGTCATGCCCATGTCACAAGGAAGTGACTCTTGGTAGCATACAATGGGCTAGTAATCATATGGAGACTTTAAAGTTTTAAACTATCATGACAAAGTAGTAGCAGATAGAAAAAGTTGTATCACAAGGTACTTTCTTTCATTCTTGGTGGACATGCCCCAAAACGAAAAAATATTGGAAAATGATTCAAATGTGGTTAGAAGAGTTAATTAAAATTAAAATCGATTTTGTCCCTTTTAGGAATAATAAAAACAATAATAGAAAGACAAAATATCTTATTTTACATATTTTAACAGCAGCAAGAATTTCATATGCTCAGTACTGGAAGAAAAACTCCATATCCTCTGAAAGCTTAATAATAAAAAAAAAATTAGATTGTGTGGAAATGGATAAGTTGACTGTGGAATTAAAAGGAAAGCAGACACAGAATACAATGCAGTATGGGAAGCATGATTTATTTGGATTGATAATAGATATAAGAATAGAAAATGTAAATAATGTATATGACAGATAAGAGGGTATGGAAGTATTGTGTATTGTAAGTTTTTTTAAATTTTTTATTAGTTTTCAATAAACAAACATACACAAACAAAGCACAAAACATTAAAACATAAAACTTCTTTTTGGAAAGCGGCTTAGTCCCGGGTTACATCTTTTTATACAGACATAAATTCAAAATTCTAAATTCATGCTAACTTTTTATCCACTTTCAATATCGTTATTTACCAGTTCTACTTTTCTATATAGCTTCTTCCCTCTGTTTCACTCCTCATTCAATTCTATTTTATATTTATTTCATCTCCATTTAATCAGTGCATATTCTGGTTGTTCTGCTTCTATTTCACGTATCTATCTATCTTTTCTCCATTATTACACAAAATTTCTCCTGTATCACTGATTTGAAGTATGATGCTCTTTAAACCTTTCCCCAAGCTATTAACACTTAAAGTACATATACTTCTGATACATTCTGATTGCTGCGTTGAGTACATCTCTAAAACAGCTTACTATTTATAAAATAAAATAGAGCTAATAAGTTTATACATATGAATATAAATAATATCCATAGCATACTTAACTGCTATATTAAGTCCAGTTTGTCTACTTATTTCAGATATAAATACACAAAGTATATCTCGATAGTACTTTGCGGCTCTTTTTTTAATTAGATTTTCTACTCACGCGATTTTGTTCTGGGGAATATTTTCCTCATTAACACAAGTTTCTCCTGCAACCCTCAGCAGATTCGATAAAGATTAATGCCTTTAATCTTTCCCTAAATTATAACCATTAGATTAATATATACTTTTCTTTCTGATTCTACTGAGTACATTCCTGAAGCTAGCTTACTTATTATAAAATAGAAAAGACTATAAATATTACAATATAATTAGAAAATAATCCAAGCAATTCCAAATCTATATATTAAATCAGTTTCTCTAATATTATTCTACAATATAAATACATCCATACAGATCTTGGACGTTTTCTTTTTTGAATATATTGTTTTATCCGCATTATCTCTGAATAGATCTTGTTCTTTACATCTTGTTTTAAACCTTGTGTAACTCTCTCTCCTTTCTCCCTTTCCTTTCTTCTCCAATCCTGTCTTTTTACCCCTTGTCTTCTTAATCTCCACCTTCTAATCTCACCTTTCTGGTATTCCTCTGTTTTTCTGTGCGTTACTGAATTGTATTGATTTTCACCTTATTTTCCCCTTTTTTGGTTGTTTTTTTTAAATCTTTAAATTCTCCATTCTCTTCCCTCTTTCCCTTTTCTTCCGCGTGCGTAAAGTTTGTTTTGTTCATTACTGAGGCTTTTCTTCTCCATCTTCTTGTTCTTGTAGTTTCGCTGGTACGGTATAAATCGCGCATTTTTAAAAGATGGAAACAGATTCCAGTAAGAGCCCTTTCCGTCTTCTGATCTTCTCTTTTAGCCTTTTAATATTCAATATTGGTCACATTGTTCTCTGCAACAAGTAAGTGCCATTAGTAAAAAGTTTTTTCTAGACAACCCAAATGTTTGTTTAGTCTTTCAAGATCTTAATTTCCAAAAGTCCCAAGTACACAAGTATCCAAATACACACAGTTCTGTTTCTTGTAGTGCACTTTGTTCTTCTAATATTTTCATCTTCTGGGTTATGAGTTCAGTTACAAAGCTCCAGTAAATATGTCTCTTGGAAGTTGTTTGTTACATTGCGTTCTAATCTTATAATTACAAGCCAGCCTCTCCAGGAATATCTTAGATTAAATTCTTTCCTGCTCACCTTCCGGCAGCTGTATAGCAAAAAAGTTTCTCTCTTCTTCAATGACCAAAATCTTATTGCTCCCCTTGGCTCAATTTTCCAATTTAATATCTGCTGGATGCCCAAATAGCAATCTTTTCGCGATTTTCTCATTCTATCACCGTAAGGAAGGAGAGTGAGAAAAAACAAACTTTCCCTTTTTACTTTTATTCGCCGCTTCTTCCGTTTTCATCGAGAATGATGTATCTTTAATAAAACTTAAATTCCAGGGTATTTCAATATTACTTGTCATCCTGGTTCGCCAAAACTTTCACTTTCTCAGCTTCCTCCTGCACATTCTTATCCGGATGAAAGCTTCTTTGTGGCGGCTATTGCTTACCGCCGCTCCACCACTTTCGGAAAAGGGAGTTAAGCTAGCTGAGGAGTGGGGTTGTGATTCCCCCGGACCCTTGCTGAGTCTCCCCTATCTTCAATTACCTCTACGGGGTAACTATAGCCCCCAAATCCAGCTGGATCCGGGGCACTACAGCGGCGAGCACAGTTGGAACCTCACACGATCG
This sequence comes from Laticauda laticaudata, assembly GCA_004320025.1. NCBI lineage: Eukaryota > Metazoa > Chordata > Lepidosauria > Squamata > Elapidae > Laticauda > Laticauda laticaudata. The sequence goes on from BHFT01041019.1 coordinate 25,127, forward strand.
CGGATTCCTGCTGTTGCCAAAGCCTTGCAAACCAGAAGTCCGTGTATTGTAAGTTTTGATAGGACACATAAATGTATATATAATGTCACAACACTGTTTAATAACTATTGGTATTATGTATAAATGGAGAAAAGCTCAATAAAGCATTATTTAAAACAAAAGTTGTATCAATAAGGAGATTGCATTCTCACATTTAAAATAAAATTTTGCATCTTATCTGTGAAATTCATTTTTATTATAAACATCCTCTTTCAATTTCCTAATCTAGTGAGTTATTCAGTCTTAAATTACTCCAATAGAACATGGAGGAAACCACAGATGTTATTGCCCATTTACACAATTATACACAAAATGTTGTCCTGTCTCTTCTAGTTATTATCTGTTTATATCATTGCATTGTTGATTTGCATTGGCATTCAGTAACAGAATTAAATTCAAAGTAGTGTAACATGTAAGTAATATATAAATTACATGCATTTCAGTAATCCAGAATTTATCACTGCAGGAACTGGAAGATTGTAACAAAGAATGCAATGTTTCTTCATAATAGTTTCTCATATTTGTACCAAATGACCTCCAGTTTTCATTTGAGGTTGTGTGCACTGGCCATTAGAGAGCGACTTTGGTAAGGGGTTAAATCATCAGACTAGAAGCTGAGATTGTGAGTTGTGGGTTTGCCTTATGCACAGCGCCAGCTGGGTGACCTTGGGCTAGTCATTTTCTTTTAGTCTTAGGATGGAGGTAAGGGCAAACCACTTCTGAAAAACCTTGCCAAGAAACTATAGGAACTTCCTAAGAGAATCAGACATAATTGAAGAAAAGAAAGAAAAGCCATTAAGGGAAGGGTTTTTTTTTTTTTTTAAAGGAAGATTATCTTTTCCCAGATCATTATTTCAGCTTTATTGGTGTCATTGTCTCTTCAAATATTGCTGCTTCCTTCCTAGATGTTTTTTTTTTCTCTTCACAATGTCACCAAAATGGCTTGGCACTCTCATTTCTGCCCCACTCTCCCTATGCTGCTCATCTCAGGCTTCCATTTCATGAACTTTATTGTGCCTTTTTTGCTAACCCAAAACTTCAAAAGGAAATGAAGAGAGTCAGGACAACATCCCTGGAAAACTTGAAATCATATAGGAATTAATGTTCTAGCCCAGGCCTGCACAAGAAACATATTACTACATTAAAAATCCTTGATGCCCACCAAGAATTATGTGATAATTGACCATCTGTTTAGTTGATACTAAAGTGTCAACAGTGCTGGAGCTCGCAGTGGCATTAGTGATACAGTGTATGCCAACTCTGAGGCAACCTTGGCTGAAGCCATCTTGTGCTGCCTCATAATTGCCATGAAGCCTGAGAGGGGGAAGGGAAGTGGGAAGTAGATAGCCCAGCTAACAGTCAAAATAAAAAGTTTTCCTGTGGGAACCAAGGTCATTGCAACAGGTGGCTGGTGAAGGAGGAAAGGACCCTGCCAGCTGCATTCATTGGACAATGTGACTGATGACACCTAGGAGAGGAAGAGTTTTACTCTTTTAATTAGGTGTAAACCATGGGAACTTTTAGAGGTGGTTTTCACCAGCTGTACTGATATGATGTATCCAATAAACATGTTCTTAGAGGAAATTACCTGCCTTGGAGTTCTGCTTTTAATGGGTGCATTACTCAGAATATTGACAGCTTAAAAGTGATAGTGACAGTGGCAGTGGTGATAATTTATTGATTTTTAAAAAATTCTGATGGGGAGCAGAAGGCTTCTTAGCAGAATGCATGTGACCTAAAGGCCATATATTGTTCAGGCCTTTTCTACCTTAATTCAAGTCTTCCACTAGAGTTCCAGGTTCAAACCCTTACTTGACCATGAAGCTCATAAGTGATTTTAGGCCGGTCATTTCTTCACTATCCAACCTACCTCACAGATAATGGCCATTTGAACAGAATTAGAGGAGATGTCCATGTATCATGTTGCCCTCTACAAAGAAAGAAAGGCTATAATAGCAATAAATAAATACTTTAAAGAATATAATCAGCTTTTTTATTACAATTTGTTAATGGAGGGAATAAAACTGCTTGCCATTGGTTAAATATATGTGTTTGAACAGGATTGTTAACTAAAGATGCATGTGTGCCAGAAGTGGTATTCAGCAGGTTCTGACCAGTTCTGGAGAACTGGTAGCGGAAATTTTCAGTAGTTTGGAGAACCAGCAATTACCACCTCTGACTGGCCCTGCCCCCATCTATTCTCTGCCTCCCGAGTCCCAGCTGATTGGCTGGGTCTTCTTTTGTTGCCCTGCACAGTAGAACAGACCTGGAAAGCAGGTTAGCAGGGTGGGGAGAGAATGGGATTTTGCAGTAACCTTTCCCCAGGAGTGGGGAGGGAATGGACATTTTACAGTATCCTTCCCCTACTATGCCCACCAAGCTACACCCCCCCAAGCCACACCTACCAAGCCATGCCCACAGAACCAGTAGTAAAAAAAATTGAATCCCACCACCAATGTGTTCAAATCTGTTGATGAATTTCTGGGCAGGTAGAATCTGCCCAAAGAAACATCAAGCAGCAGTTTGGAATACTGTTGTTGTTGGTTTTCATATTTTTAGCAGACAATCTCACAGACTGCAGCTATAGATAAATAGATGGGAGAAATTACATTTTCCAGTAGAAAAGTTATAGCACAACTTTTGTTGGGGAGCAGCAAAAATACAATCTTAGTGAAGAAAAAAGGATTCTCATTCATTTTGCTCTATAAATAAATCAGTATTGCAGACAGGAAAGCCACATTTCCTAGAATTGCATCCAAGTTCCTCTTACTTCATTGGTACAAGTCTCCATGTGTCTCCTTTCAATTCAAACTGTACTTTAAGGAATGAGTTCTCTGTTTCTGTTTTATTGTTATCCTGAACCTCAATTCACCCTTACATTAAATCCTTATTTGCCTTCAGATCTGAGATGGATAATTTATAAAATTAATTTCAGATTTGCTGGATACCCACAACAACAACAAAAAAGATCTAGGTCTATGAAAACAAAATACAAAGATATCGGTCACTGTGTTTATTTGATCAGTTAGAATTAGCCATTTGTTCTCTACATGGAGCACAACAGTATTTAAATTAATGGAATAGGAATCCCAAGGTGTCTGGTAACAGCTCTTCAGATTAACAAATGTTATTAAATGGCATAAACTGCAGCTCACTTCATCAGGTGCATAAAGTGGCTTAGGTGATATAGGATTTAAACTAGCTTGATTAAGTAGGGAGGGATGGACAGAGGAGAAGGATTGGTAATGTAGATGTGAGACAGATTACAAGTACCAATTAGTAACTATAATAAATAATTAAAAAACCTGTTCTATTTGTTTTGAGATAATCTGGAACAGGGGTGGGATTCGACCAGTTCGTACCTATTCACTAGAACTGGTTGTTAACATTTTAAGCAGTTTGGAGAACCGGTTGTTAGAAGAAATTACTGGCCTAATCCTGTAAGGAAGGCAAGAAGGAAACATTCTGGTGTTGCTTACAGAAACTGTCTCTCCGTTAACCCTTATTACATTCTTGGCAGGACTAGACTTCCTGTCTCAGGTACGTCTCTGGAGTTTTTTTCAACTCTTTTGCTGGTACTTTTCTTGTGTGGAGTGACCATTCAAAGTTACAATGGCACTGAGAAAAGTGACTTATGACCATTTTTCACACTTACAACTTTTGCAGCATCCCTACAGTCATGAGAGGCCAGGCGAGGAGATGTGTGCCTCGATGTGAGTGATGTTGAGTTGGCCACACCCAGCCAATAACATGATTACCAAGCCATGCCCACCAACTAAGCCATGCCCGCAGAACCAGTTGTTAAAAAATTTGAATCCCACCCCAGTCTGGAACCTTTTGAAGTATGTGTCTCCAATCTGTCAGTCTATAGTTCTCTTAGAGTCTTGGGTTATTTTTCCCCCTCAAAATGGTCACTTGGAGATCTGTAATAGAGTGTTCTCTAGAGATTAAAGTGCCCCCATACCATTGTTTTGAGTTAATCTTGTGTCCATTAATTTCTTTTGTAAAAAGTTAATTGGATTTCAACTTCCAGACTCCCCCAGTCAGAACTGATTCCAAAGAAGAAATTAATCAGCAGAATAAAACAAAAATGTTAAGGGGAACAATCTGAAAAACATTTGAATGGGTTAGTGCATATGTACATATTTGATTATAGATAATGCTAAGTGAAAGAAAGACTTCTTGTAATGGGGAAGATTGGAGTCTGTTAACCTATTTGCTTATCTGGTGTCCTGTTCAAATAATGTCTTGATTTTGAAATTACTTTTTTCCTTCAGCCAGACCTGGACCCCCCAGGTCTTGAAAGAAAACATGTTTTCAGAACAAGAGGCCCTAAAACAGGGGTCTCCAACCTTGGCAACTTTAAGACTTGTAGACTTTGTCTCCCAGAGTTCCTCAGCTGAAGAACTGAGGAGTTTCTGGCTGAGGAAATGGACCTGGCTGAGGAACTCTAGGAGTTGAAGTCCGCAAGTCTTAAAATTGCCAAGGTTGGGGACCCCTGCCCTAAAAAAAATAGTATATGAGCTTCTAAGAGTGGTGCTTTTCCCAATCTTGGGACCTAAGAAAAGGTCCAGCCCAGTCAGCCTCTTGAGCCAGTCTAAGTTCATCCTTGGTGTAGGGTCTCCTGCTTGAGCAGGGGGTTGGACTCAATGACCTACAAGGTACCTTCCAATTCTGATTATTTGTTATCTTTGCAAAAATACTAAAAGCAACACCAAGCTGTTTTAAAATAATTATCCTCTTTTAGGCAGCCATAGCCTTTGAATTCAAAGGAACCCCCAAGTGTGGGCAATACTTCCTTTTTGATAGTAAATTTTTTGCAATTCCCATTTTTTTAGTGGCCCTGTAGCTAGAGCCTTCTTTCTTTCTTTCTTTCTTTCTTTCTTTCTTTCTTTCTTTCTTTCTTTCTTTCTTTCTTTCTTTCTTTCTTTCTTTCTTCCTTCCTTCCTTCCTTCCTTCTCTTTCTTTTTTTCTTACTTTCTTTTTCCCCTCTCTCCCTCCCTCCCTAGGCAATACATAAAAATATTACAAATAACTATCTTTAAAAAAATCTAGAAGTTAAAATCATACTAACTTGTGAGAACCATTAAAAAACAAAAAGAATGAAACAGAAAAGTCAATACTGAGCAGCCACCAATCTATCTTCTAAAGATAGTGCAACATTAAATGGTTTTCTCATTATAATAATAAATTAATGTTAGATACATATGGGAAAAGGTATTCTTTTCAATAGACTTTCCAAACCGTTCGGAATTCTAAAGTGTCATAACCAACACTTTGAACTTTATGTGGGAACTAATTACAAGACATTTATATCAGTGTCTTATTCCAAAAGCATTTTAGGCATTACATATCACACTAGCACCTAACATTTTAATAATAGCATTTTAGAATATATTACAGATTAAACAAGAGATTATTCCTGTGTGAATCACTATTGGTAGGCCTTTCTTTCCCCCAAAAAAGAAATGGTTAGCATATCAGACAAAAAATGTTCAAAGTTGTTTCTCAGCAATGCTGCTCTCTGACTTTCTGGGAGTACTGAGAAAACCAACAGCAGTCCTAAGAATTATATCTGATCTTTCAAAGGACAGATTGCCACTCTTGGTTTTCTCTAGATTGAGACTTAATTTGTTCACTTACTGTCGCTAAGAAGCTGTTTAAAACTTTTCACACATCCTTTCATCTTTTCGGGGGGAAGGGGGGAGACTAAGAATATTCATGAAATCTAACTGGCTGAGAGAGGCTGTTTTCTTTCTTCATTAGTGATTTATAACAACTTGAATCATCTATCCATTGTTTTATGTAAATAACAGTAATGAGTACAGTCACAAGTGGATAAATGGTCTTAGAATTATTTCAATTAACAGATTAAATCCCAAAGGATCAAATAAGTGTCCATCAGCATCAGATATAGTCCAAATTAGAAAATTCATTTTTTCATTTTCTCTGTTCACTATAAAATATACTGATCAGATAATACAGTATGTTTATTGGATGGGGAAAGAGAATATAATTTATCCTTTCACATTAGTCTGTCATCTGCACCTCTACAACTGTCTGGTTTGGTTCTGCAACCCAACAAGACAGACTTCAGAGGATAATTAGGACCTCAGAAAAAACAATTACCACCAACCTGCCTTCCATTGAGTACCTGTATACTGCACAAGTCAAAAAGAGGGCTGTGAAAATATTTACAGACTCCCTCACATCCTGGGCATAAACTGTTTCAACTTCTACCCTCAAAAGATGCTATAGAGCACTGCACTAGACACAATGACAGTTTTTTCCCAAATGCCATCACTCTGCTAAAAAATAATTCCCTCAACACTGTCAAACTATTACTAAGTCTGCGTTACTATTACTATTACTCCTCCTATCCTTCCTTTCACCCATTTCCTCCCAATTATGACTGTATGACTGTAACCTTGTTGCTTGTATCCTTTTTATTAACTGTTTATGATTTGATTGCTTATTGTACCCTATGACTTTTAAGTGTTGTACTCATGATTCTTGACTCTTGATGAATGTATCTTTTCTTTTATGTACACTGAGAGCATATGTACTAAGACAAATTCCTTGTGTGTGCAATCACACTTGGCCAATAAAGAATTGTATTCTTTTGTTCTAATGTATTAGTTCATACAGTGTAGACTTCAATAAGCCTTTTACCTCCAGATCCTTATGAAAGATATTTTCACTGTTTGTATTTGTTAAGAACAATGAAACAAATGTTCGTTTCACATATTGTAGTGTTATTGCTGCATTTCACAATAGCATCTGTGCTATTGTGAAATGTTTTGTTTTTAACATTTTTTTAACAATCGCACACATAGATTCATTGATTATTCACCATCAAATTAGAGTTGACTCTGAACATGAATAAACATTTCCTTAGCGAATCTATTTCCAATTTGACCCTTCAGATTTTCCAATAGTGCAGCAATTGTCACTGGAATTCCCAGTTGGCTTCTATGACCTTGTAGGTGGTCATTCTCTTCTTTCCTTCAATCTTTCTCAGAAATACTATATAAACTTCTGAAGAAAATATACCTTCACATCTTGTGTCTAAAATGTGGGTTTTGTAAACATAGACATGATGGCATTTTCATATTTTTTTCCAAATGCTGGTCTGATATATATACATGCAGTGATTAAATGCAGTATTGCAGGCTAATTCTCTTTTCACCGTTTTCATCTTTGAATATGTTACTGTCTCTGTATTGGGGGTCTTTTAGTAAACCAATTTGAGGTTGGAACCTCCTTCTAAGTTCAGAGATCTTTTAGAAGACTTTTCTTGCTTTTCAGTGTCTGTAATCTTTGTCTTGCTTGGCTTTAGTTTCTCTTCTTTTCTCTTCTTGGGAATTTCCCCAGATTGTTCCACATCCAATTTGATTTCTTTCTTTTTTCTTGATTATTGGCAGTCTCTGACATGCATCCTTAACAATTTCTTTGTTTTCATTCATCAGTTCCTCAGATTTTCTCTCAGTGAAATTCAAGATTTCAAAATAATTCCTTATGTTCCCCTTGAAAATGATGAGTACATGCTTAGAATCCTATCATGGAAATTATTTTTTTTGTCTTCTGCTCTAACATGATAAGATACTTGCACATGAGTAGTTCATGATCTGTTTCATGGTCAGCCCTAAACCATAAATTTGCTGTTATAAATGAGGATTGTACTTAATGTAGTTAATTTGATTTTGGGGTTCTCCATCTGGGGATATCCATGTATATAGACATCTTTTTCATTGTTTTGAAGATTGTGTTAGCAATTAAGAGATCATTGGACTGGTAGAAATGAAACAAAGTCATTTTTCTGCTTCATTTCTGTTTCCTAGACAATACATTTCAACCACATTTTCCTCCATGTTATTTTCAGTACTAATATTGAGTTTCCAATCACAAACAGCAGATTTTGTTTGCATGTTAAGTTAATTTCAGATCATTAACCAATTGCTGCAGTGTAAACTTGGATATCATCATATTAAAGGATGGTTTGTGAAAAGATATTAGTTAGTTGCTGATAGGATTGTACCCTTGTACTGCCTGTGTTATATTGCTTCTCACTATGAAAACAATGCTCTTTTTTTTTTCATGCCCTGAATAGAAAACACTATGATCATCTGATTGGAAATGTCCAATTCCTATTCATTTTAATACATGACAATGTGTAATGTACCTATTTCATCTTTCACTATGCTGGACTTTCCATATTCACTCCTCTTATGCTATATGCTATCACCATAATTCTGTCTTTGCAGCTTTGTATTTTCTTGAATCAATATATCATCAATTACTTCATGTTGTCTATCCATGTGATGCTCTTAATAAAGTGCAGGAACACTTTACCATTCTTCCTAGATTGTTGCTTACCCAATAAAGGTTTTCTACTTTATCTAGATAACTGGGATGATGTCATGCTTTCGGTTACTCCACTAGAATTATATACTTTTGGTACACACTCCTGACATTCTTCATTAATCATTCCCTGGTACACTCCATGCCATCATCACCATAATGAGTCAGCATAGCATACAAACATGATACAATACCATACCTAGAAAAAGAACTCTCATTTTGTACTGACAATAAAGTCAGAGTGAGAAAGAAAGTAATAAATGATATGGATCTCCTTCAATTGTTGGCTCTTGAAGAAGCTGAAAGGAAATTTTTTCCAGGTCATTTAAATAGCACCAATAAGTGTTCCTTCTAGGAAGAGAGGATAAACAAAGTATGTCCATAAGCTGGAAACTTTTAAAAGAAATCAAATGTTTCATGCATGAAAAAGGTTTCCTTGTCTTTGGAGGTCCTTCTAGGCCATAACCCTCAAGCCACATGGCAGAACAGTTTTATTTACTGAAATGAAAGATCTATAGTCTGCCTCATATGATTTTTTTAGAAGTTTTTAATGAAAAAGATAATGCTGAATTTATTGCAGTTTCAAAAGACAGTAGGAGCCTTGTTTCTCTGTGGAAGGATGAGGTATTTTGTTTATATTTTTCTCTGATGCCTCCAAAAACTCAGGACCATGCACTGATTTTCTATTCTTCATATAATCCTCATCACAATAATGGAGAATAACATAGGCTCTATCTATCCTCCAGCATAGATAGCCCAGAGTTATCCATGGTGAAATCTATGCTTGTTTATTCAGAAGTAGGTTTTAATTAGCATGGTGGGATTTTGGGGGGAGAAAATTAGTAGAAGTAATGAGTACAAGCGCGAGTAATTTTTGTAGCTAATTATAGATTTTAATACAAGTTCTTCTTGCAACCATCAGACATAGGAATGGCTGAACTTTCTCCGCACTTTCATTTTGAAATCAAATATGCCAATCCCTACCTGAACTCTGGGATTATGATTTGAACTAGTGCATGTTTGTGTACTTTTCCCATGTGTAATTTTATTCTTTCTCATTTCACTTTTGTTCTTACAAGTTAAAGCTGTAAAGAACAGGTAAAGCACATAGGATTTGTGGCCCAACTTGAAAATACCTGCATAGGAGAATCTGGCTCCACTGAATAAGGATTCTGTTTCTGCATCATTATATGTAAAAGTAAAAAAAAGAGATGGAAGCACTTACTGTCCCATTCCCCTTCAAAATAGCAATAGCATTTAGCAATAGCATTTAGACTTATATACCACTTTACATTACTTTACAGCCCTCTCTAGGCAGTTTACAGAGTCAGCATATTACCCCCAACAATCTAGGTCCCCATTTTACTGACCTTGGAAGGATGGAAGGTTGAGTCAACCTTGAGTCTGATGAGATTTGAATTGCTGAACTACTTGCAGTCAGCAGTCAGCAGAAGTAGCTACAGTACTGCATTCTAACCACTATGGCTCTTATTGCTGTATTATTATCATGGATAGTGTATAGAACTACATACATACATTTACGAATAATACAGGCCAACCATTTTTATATAATTATCAAGGGAAGCAATGGCACACTAACCTACTTTGAAACATTTTCAAAAGCGTTTTTGCCTTGTGCAGCATATTTCATAATTTCTGGTTGTTCCAAGTTGGGAGAAACCATAGTTCTCTAGATGTTACAGAAATACAACTCTCAACATGCCTGATAAGTCATGTTGGCTAGGCTTCTCAAAAGTTCTCTCCACTACTTGAGAAGAAAGAAAGTATTAAAAAAAAAACAGGCAGAAAGCTACACAGTATTTTTTTAAAAAGTTAATAATGGTATTATAAATACCATAATAAAATACAATAATAAAAGGTATTATGTAAAATAAGAACTCATTCTTTAAAAAATATATATAAAAAGTTGTAAAAAGTTGAAGAGGATGAGACTGAACAAAGCTGGGTGTCCACAAAATATGGACTAAGGTTTTATTTGAAAATGCACTTCAAAGTTCTTAAAATAGAATTATGCCCTCACCCTAGAATTCTGATAAATGAAGTATATAATGATTCTGATAATGAAGTACAATTTAACTTTAAGTTATATTTATTATAGTTACTTATTTGCATCTGTTAAAGTAATTAGCGTATGCTATTCATGAAACAAAAACAATATCCAAATATGTGATAAAGAGTAAAAAAAAATCACATCAAAATTACGATGGAATGTTTTATGGAAACACAGGCATCACAGATGAGTTATTCTTGCAAAGATGGGAGGAAGGAAGGAAGGAAAGAAGAAAGGAAAGTATATGTCTTCCCATGTGAATAAACCAGTCTGAAGAAAATAATGTTCAAATACAAAATTAAAGTGCTGAAATATCACACCAGCAAAAAAGAGAGATTTCTGTTAACTAATTTTTAGTGATATGTGAGAATTGTGAAAACAATTGATTTACAGCACTGCAGCTGTCAACAACTAAAATTCTATGATCATTCTGTACACCCTATAATTTCCTGCTGAGTTACAATCTATATCAACAAAGTAATTAGTTTTTCCCCATAACTTATGTTTATCTATTAATTTATGAAAGCCTTTAAAAAGTGTTAAATGGAAAGAAACATGTCATGTAAACATTGATTTGATTTTTAAAAAGTGTAATGCCTGCTATTCACTCTGATTTCCTATGAAAACATCAGAACCTTTATGTTATCCTTGTGCTTTACAATGGAGAGAATCTTTAGAGCAGTACTTGAAACTATTCTGTGAACCCAGTTTGATTCTATTTTTTTAAAAAAATTATTTGAACACAATATTTTCTTCAAGTTCTCTAAAACGCTACGAGCAGAACATTAACAAAAATGATCTTCATGCCTCCAGATTTTTATCATACACACATTTATAGGGACAGAAGAACTGCATCATTTGATTTCAGAAAAACCTATGCACTCTCAATCCAACTTTTCTATGTTTCTGCATTTAACATTCAGCAAGCTATGGAATGTAGATTTTAACAGCATTTTCTGTGAGATTAGAAAGTTGGGATTTTAGATTCATAATTAGATACAAATTTTATATACACATACAATTATACATTATATAAATATATATAGTTGTGTCCAAATAGAGCATATAATTTACAGGCACCAGAAAGTAGCCAAAGGTCTCATGGCTATTGGTATCATTAGGAATAATAACATTTTTAAATACTGAGAGATTTATGTTATTATTTGGGAAGGCATCATAAGATATTTTAGATCCTGCCCTTCAAAGAACATCCCAGATAAAACACTGCAAAGTTTCTGGTCTTGATAGATGTTACTTTGGAGTTTCAATCCAGAAGATGGACTGAATCTTTGAAGTTCAGAAAAAGCACATTATTCCTGTCCTCTCAATACTGTCAGTTATGATTTATTAAATGTCTAATAGCTAATTTGTATAAGTGGATGTCCCTGGAGTGAGGAATGAGAAAAAAAATGATATAACACACTGGTTCCAGAATGCAGAAACTAGAGAAATGATGTTTTCCATGCAGTGGGAGGCCTCAGAGTTAAATATAATGGAATATCCCATGTGTTACAAGAAAGGACATTTCTAGGATTTAATAAAATAAGCACAGGAAGATCCAGAGATGCCATCCTTTAAAGGCTTCTTCCATCTGTAAAGAAGATTCTGATCATCTTTAATCATAGGACTATGCCATGCATTTGGTAGATATGAGAATGAGATTCCTTAATAAGACTCCTGAATAGGTAATCTAGCCACTCCCCTCAGTTCCAACACACTAATCTTCCATGTATTTTGGCTAACACTATCCATGTCATTCTACAGCATGAATTTAGTAATCCCATCTGTGAGGACCTGAACTCTGGCTGACCAGGGTTCAGACAAATATTAGCCAGTGGGCATTCTTGGGAGCTTCTTCTCATATTCTTGGGAGCTTCTGTGATTGAGACTAAGCATTTATAGTAAATTTAAAAAAAAAAAAGTCCCTAAACAAAACAGATGCTAGAAAAAAACCTGTATGCAGTTTTAGCCTTGGCATTATTAACTAAAATAATATTTTTTTAAAAAATGAGAAAAAGTCCAAATGAGAGAGATCAGAGATATTAAAAAGTTTTTAAAAATGCACACCAGTAGTAGAAAAGAGTCATGAATTATTTAAGGGAAGAAAAATACTCGTCGTTGATTAAATATCTTGCAAGAAAACAGAAGGAAATAGATTGTTTTAGCATCTGTTTGACTCTAAAAGCCTGTTCCATGCTCAGACCTCTTAAGCACAATGGTGAATTCAAACCAAATTTTGGTATCAATAGTTTCACTGCAGTTTTTTTTTTTAAAGAAACCTTTACAAATGAAATAGTTACAATGAAAATGCAGCACAATCAAATATATCTCAATGAGGACAAAGATATATATTAATCATCCTATGTTAAGCCCATGTCACACTGCACCAATGGATGGAAAGAGGATGTAAAATGGAGAGAAACACTTGCCATCGTTTGGTACTCGATGCTTCCTTCGTGAACTCACTGCATACGTCTACTCTCTCTCCGGTTCAGCATCCATCGATGAGGTGTCCACTCGCGCTTTCAAAAAGTTTTGAGTCTGCTCAAAACTTTTTGAAGCGGAAATGTATCCAAACGTGCTAGCTCATCTGCAAGACCACTACCGGGCAACTTCCGCCTCTCACATCACCCCGTTACGCTGCATCGTTAGGCCATCTGCTATATCCGGCTACGGGCATCCGCATAACCCGGCATACGTGGCAACTTCGCATCTGCTCCAGGCGGAAAACGGAATCACAGGGAGGAAGTGAATGGGACACACGGAACAGCGACCGCAGCTGTTAGTCAGGCATGTGACGCGAGAGAAAGGATTAAAGCAGATGCACTGCCCTCGCCATCGACAAAGCATTAACATGATGGGAAAAACGCAATTGCAAGCGGGGCGACCTGTCCTCGGATATTTAGGATGTCTACAGGTATGGTCCGTAGAGGATGGCAAAAGGACATCGAGCGGAAAAGCCGTATAATTCATCATAAAAGGGGGAGGAATTCACCTGGGATCATCACTTTTCAGTCCAGCAGCCCTGCGGTGCAGACCTCTTCGCCTTCATCTGGCTCTCATCTCTTGCCACAGCTCCAGTCATCTCGAACGGGCAAGTTGGTATTGCAGGTCCGCACACTTCTACATGTTTGGCCCGTAGCCATTCCATCGCAGTCTACTTCGTGCCCATCAAAATGTGATCCAGTACGTAGAACCATCTACAGGCTCTTTCACCTGTTCTAGCGGGAAGAAGAAGGACGGCGGCACAGAAATGTTCTGGGCTCCGAACATCGGATCGGGAGACAGCGGAGAGAGTATCGGAACTTGTACAACAGCTGGAATGGCTGGAGTGTGAGGAACGAAGAGACCCTCGATACTTGCGCGAACTCATCGACCTTATGAGCGAATAGCCGCCAGCCCATGTTTGGACGAAGTTGTGGAGCGGGCTGAAGACCTCAGTATGATCAAGGAGCTAACACCAACTTCTGGCCCAGCCTGGACCGGACTACGGAGGGGCGTCGCGGCGCTCATTGACCTCTGTGCCCGACTGGCGTCAGGGACGCCTACAGGAGCATGCAGTATGGCTGGAGGGCATGCCACACGAACACTCATCAACATTGTGGTCAGGAGCAAGTGTTGCAGGCCAGTCATTAAGAACTACCTGGAGAAGCTCTTCCAGCGTCCCGTCCACTGAAGAGGCTGGAAACAATGTGAAGTTGCAGATGCAGTGGGTATCAGAAGTGGAACTTTCCGCCGCAACACTCTGGTAGTGCCCGATGGTTGACAACCAAGAGATGGGCCAAGCACGTAGGCCTGCCAAAGGCGTCAGCCAAGTCGGGGTCCACTTATTTCACTACAAGGCTTCTTCAGCATCATCCTCTTGCGCCCATGGTCGATGCTGACTACAAGTTCATGTACATCAGATGCTTCAGGCAACGGGTCAGCTTCAGATACTCAGGTATACAATGCCAGTCACCTCAAGGAGGGGCTGGAACGCAACCTCATCATGGGTCCCAGATCCAGACCCCCTGCCCCAACGACACACAAGATGTGCCCTACTTCATTGTGGGGGATGACGCCTTCTCCCTCAGAACCTACCTCATGAAGCCCTACACTTCCAGATGCGCTCACCGTGAGGAGAGGGATCTTCAATTACAGGCTGTCCAGGGCAAGGCGGGTGGTGGAGAACGCCTTTGGCATCCTGGCCAACAGGATTCCAGGTACTTCTCACCACCATGAGCAGACCAACAAATTAACATCGTGACATCATGCCCTGCACAGTGGCTGGGCATTCCACACTCGCAGCACACCAGAGACTGTGACGGAAGGATCGTGGAAGCTTGCTGCATCCTGCACAATCTCATGCCGACCCCTATCCAGTGTGCAGACAGGCCGTGGACCTCCAACAAGGCAATGGGGACATGGAGACCTGGGGAATGGAGCCAAGGGGAAAAACCTGATAAGACACTCTGGATGTGCAAGGCCCAACAGAGCCTCACGTGAAGGGAAGCAGCAGCGCAACCTCCTGAGACACTGGTGGCAACTCGCCAGCTGGAGCAGTGGAGTGGCAAAGACAGGATGATAAATGATTAATGGATGCTTCCTTCAGCCCTGTCTCATCACAGTGATGAGATTGGGCCATGTATGTTGGGTGGGCCTATCAATGAACAGGGGCATTTAATAAAGAGTTGTGTTTATGTTCAATGTGGTGGATCAATGCTTACATTGTTATTGAATGAAGGGCCAAAGAGTGTGGCACCTGGGAGGGTGGACCATACAGTCCCACTAGGCTGGCACTGGAGGTTTATACTATCCCACAGCTGACTTACCCATGCCCAAAGGTATCCCTGCCCCATCCCACAGCTATTACCCATCCCAAAGGTGTCCCCTGACCATCCCCACTGCTATCTCTAACATTCCCACAAGCAATGCAAAGGCTTAAACCATTTTCTAAAAAGTTTCCACCAAGACTTTATTTACAAAAATAAATGAAGCAAGTGGTGTGAAGCAAAGATAATCTTTATTAATAACAAGCTGTAACAAGAAGAAATGACCCAAGTCAAGTGTCCAAGCGCAAAATAAAGTCCAACGTAGCCACCCAGTCTCTGGCCACTCTTCTTGTCACTCTGAGGTGTGCCCAGTGTCAGGGTGAAGGATCCATGTGCTGTGGAGGTGGCTGCTGCTGGAGATGCTGGTGGCTGAGGCGTCAGTTGGGTGGTGCCTTGGCCCCGAGAGGAAACAGGGGACGGCTGTGTGAGAGGAAGCTCTCAGACAGCTGGCTCAGTCCCATGATGTTGAGAGCCCCTTCCTCCAAGACATGGGGTGTCAGCCCCAAAAACCAATGACAGATGTACTGAGGCCGGGCTTGGCTGTGGGGTGGAGGAAGGAAGCTAGTCGTGGGGCTGTCGTGGTCTTGCAGCTGGGTGAGGACTGGCGTCGGTGGCATCCTGTGGCATAGGGTGGCATCTGTGGCATGTGGCATGGGTGGCAGGTGGTCATCGGTGGCATCGTGGGGGCATCGGTGGCATCAGTGACACCGGTGGCATCCGATGTACCTGTTCCTGGGCTGGAGGGGCTGCCTGTGCTGCTGGAGGCTCCTGGTAGCCGTGAGCCTTGGTAAGTGAGGGCCTGGTGGAAAGCCTTGGAAGAGGCAGTGCTGTCATCACCTGGGATGAGGAGCAGGCCTGGACTGGGTGGGAAGCAGGTTCAGCTGGGTCTGGAGGGTTGTGATGAAGAACATCGGTGATCCTGTCCTTCACCACCTAGTACTGTGTTTCTGACATGTTCATGAGGGTCTGGTTGACGTACGGTGAGGAAAGGGTTTGCCGGTTGGAGGATGGGACATCGGTGTGTACCAGCTGAGAGAGGAGATCTACCGCTGCTTCTGATGGTTGTCCCTGATCTCCAGCAGGACAGTGTGGCTCTGCCCCTCCGTCTGCCTCTCTGCCTGCTTTCTGTGGAGGTGGAGCTGGGGGTGGGTGTGGGTTGGTCTCTGGTGGCAGGGCCCTCTCCTCCTGCTCCAACTGGTCAAGGGGGTCGTTCCACGCGCTGCGCTCTGCACGGGGAGTGCAGCTAATCGGGGGGGTCTCCATCGTGGGGCACTCCCACAGATACCTCGCCTGGACACCAGGAGCTGACTCTTGGCCAGAAGAGGACTGGCTCTCTTGTGGGCTGCCTGAGAGAGAGGGTAGACAGAGGAGCTGCTCCTCAGTGGTGGATCTCGCGCCCTCAAGAGAGCTGCACTTGGCCATCACGTAGGTCTCCCGGTCCGCATGCTTGACTGCGGCCTGGCCTGACTTCTTCAGGTGTCAGCTTCCGTACCATAGGTGTGTCATGTGCTTCCACCAGCTGAGGAGCACCCTCCGAAGTGTAGCCCAGGCTCTCCGCGCTCTCTCTCTCAAGCAGCCTGCTTCTCTTGGTGTCTCGATAGAGCCTGTGTCCCTTCTGCAAAGATATTCATTCTCCCCAGCGCACTCCAGCACTCCTCCTCATGTTCCTGTTTCGATTGTGTATTGCCTCCTCTCCCGTTCACGCTGAGAGCTCTGCCTTTCTCCCTTTGGCAGGGCCAACTATGGGCCTCATCAGGAGGCGGACCTTCGAGTATGATAGGTGGCTCTCCTCCACAACCAGCCAGCAGAGCAGCAGGAGCAACAACCAGTCAGCACGCAAAAGCAGGACCAGCAGCACTCAGGGCAACGTGCAGCCAGCAAATAAGCACCAGCTAGTGCCAGCAGGACAGGATCATCAACAGCAGAGAAGCACCGACTCAGCGCTCAACAGCACCAGCAGGACCAGGAGCACCAGCAGGACAGAGCACCAGCAGGACCAGGATGGCAGTGCCAGCAGCAGAATAGAAGCACAGCGAAGAACACCAGCCACCAGGAGCAGCGCCTAGCAGAGTATAGCACCAAGCAGAAGCACCAGAACAACCGCAGGAGTAAGCACCAGGCAGCAGCGCCACCATGAGTAAGCACCTGGCAGAAGGACCACCACCGAGAAGCCAGCATCAGCAGAAGTACCACCACCAGAAGCAGCATCAGCAAGAAGCGCCACCACCAGAGAGCAGCACCAGCAGAAGCTCACAGCACCCGAAGAGTGAGCCCAAGCAGCAGAAGCCCCAGCAGAAAGGAGAGTCAGGGCCAGGGGTGGGATTGTGGCCCCTGTCCCTCTTGCCAGGCTGGCAGCAAATAGGCTGAGGCTTTCTCTTCTTTCCGATGGTTGTTGGTGGTTGGCTTGCTGCGCTAGCTGGCTGGCTGGCTTGGACTGGCAGAGCTTGTGTTTCTGGAAGCAGGTCTTTCCTCTGAATGGTGAACCTGCTTCCCTTTATATCCGCGGGGCTGATGCAATGCACATCCCTCCCGGCCCATGGCGGCTCAAAAAGTGAACGCTTTTGCATTCCACTAGGCTTTCTGCTCGGCTCCGCTCCTGTTATCTTGCTTCTCCGCTAGGCAGGCCCCCACGCTCTGCATACGCTCTTTCGCCTGACGTCCTGCTTTTGGCCTGTGCTCCCCCAGAAGCCCTTGGATGTGCCATCCGCTCCCATCGGCTTTCCATCGGCTTTAGGCTTTTTTTCTTTTCGGACGTGGAGCATCCGCTTTCCATCCTGGCTATGTCCTCCCCCCGTCCGTTCCTTTCCGTTGTTGTCCGCTCTGTTTATACAAATTTGGGACATTTTTGAGAGCGGATAACAATGGATGGAACATTTTCTCATCCGCTGTGTCCTTTTTACAAATGTTTGGCATCCGTCGGCCAATGTGACAGGCCCTTTAGTTCAACTTTTTTCATCATTAGCATTACTTTCCTCAAATACTAAAAATAATGAATAATTCTGGTGGACATATAGAAGTGTTTGAATGTGACATTCCAAATGTTACTGTCAGTGTTCCGAATAACACATCCAAGGAAATCAGAAAGCCAAGGTAGGAACGTTCCTGAGAGAACATGTTTATTGGACACATCATATCAGCACAGCTAGTGAAAACCAACTCTGAAGTTTCCCGCACTAATAGCATAATTGAAGTGTAACCATTTCTCTTCCCAATTGTTCCAACTCACATTGTCCAATTAAAACAGTCGTGGCTCCTCAGTCGCTCCTCTCCTCCTTCAACTGCCATCTGTTGGAATGACCTTGGTTCCCATAGGAAGGCTTGTTGTTATGTTTAAAGATGGTCTATCTACTCCCCCCCCCCTCACTTAGAGTGTGTAGCAACTATGAAGCAGCAAAAGATGGCTTCAGCCAGGTTTGATTCAGAGTTGACAATTACTAAATATCAACCACCAGTATCTGCAACTATTGTCCAGGCAAGGTAAGACCCCTGGAAGTTTCAGCTGAAGAAACTTGGTTTTGTTTACAAGTATCTCATTCCAACTGGAAGACACTGAATGGATTTTGAGATGACCTTTTCTTTAGAAAGAGTAAAGAAAAGTCAGAGTTGCCAAATAAATAGTATTTGAATTTAAAGTAAGAAATCTGAGGGTTCTTTCAAAAGACGAATTGGCTCATTACCACTGTTGCAGTATCTCCCACTGCACAAGGAAGAAGATGAATTTATTAACATATTTAGCATATAGCATATCATATATGGACTAGCAATATATATTAATGTTTCATCTAGATTAGTAGAACAGAACAAAATATAATTGTTAAAAAGGATCTATGTTCAAATACAAAGGTCTAGACCAGAGGTCTCTGCTGGAGAATTCTGGGAGTTAAAGTCCACAAGTTTTAAAGTTTCCAAGTTTGGAGACCCCAGTCTAGACCATCTAACCATTGAAGTGTAGCATCATTTATATTAAAAAAATAAACAGATACTGAACTGGTATATGCCATCAGCTTACAGCTGGTCATGATGTTATATTCAGAAGATGAAGTCATGGCCTTAAAAAAGACACATTTACTTATATTTCTCTTTTGCATTTCCTTTTGCAGCAACTCAGCTTCGACTCTGCATGGACTCAACTGACCATGATAATAAATTATAAAATGTGATCATCTTTTGCAGAGAACAATCATGCAGTTAATGCATGCATGGCTTTTTCAGTTTGTTCAAATACATCTTGTTTTATTCAGTTAACATGCAAATATTTAAACAATTGTCATGTGACACATGGACTTAAGTTCTAATGCTTCAGCAATCCAAAAACGAATTGCAGGAAATAAGGTCATCTGCCTTCAAAATAAATAGCTCTAATCTTTACATATTAGCATCATTGCCGAGTAGAAACCAGAAGTTCAATGGAATGTTTAGAAAGTATGCCCCTCTCTATATTTTGAGGAAAAGATATAGGAAGCATTGGAAGCATAATCATGAAACTGATTGATCTTATATTCTCCAGCTACTGAGTCTCATGTAAATATGTTTTAGATGGGAAACTGCAAAAATTGTTAATGATGCATATGAAATTGTTTCAGTTCTCAAACACATACCAATGAAAGGTTAATGTATGCAGCATATAAAGGCAACTCAGATGCAAACTGTTCTACTGACTATTTCAAAGTAGAATACATAATCAAAAATTACATCCTAATTGTATAAAATATAACAAAAATGATTGCTTGATATACTGTATAAGCAAACATCTGATGCTTTTATGAGTCAGAGATGGGTTAGAAAAGATGCTCCTTTCCTAGGATGGATGGATGGATGTATGGATAGCAGTTCTGAGTTTTATCACACACAAATATTTTAAAATAGAACTCAAGGTTGGTCTAAAGACAGGAAGATATGGGATTCAGGGAGATAACAGTAGGCTTAATTCTCAAGGGGTCCTTTTGATATTTATAATTAGCTTTGAATTCTAAGGGAGAAAGGTGCTTTGCTTGCAATAGCTGAAATGAACACTGCAAGTTTGCAAGGAAACCCGGTAAGTTCCCATACAAATTAATAGCTTCCTTTCAGTCTCTGGAGAAAAAAAACGAATGACCCTGGGATGCTGCAACCGTCAGAAATATGAACCACTTTTCAAACATCCAATTGTAAATCATGTGACCATGGGAACACTGCAGCAGTCCTAAGTATGAAAGGCGGTCATAAGTCCCTTTTTTTCAATGCCATTGTAACTTCAGTCACTGGAATGGAATAGAATAGAATAGAATAGAATAGAATAGAATAGAATAGAATAGAATAGAATAGAATAGAATAGAATAACAGAGNATAGAATAGAATAGAATAGAATAGAATAGAATAGAATAACAGAGTTGGAAGGGACCTTGGAGGTCTTCTAGTCCAGCCCCCTGCTTGGGCAGGAAACCCTACATCACTACAAACACTTCAGACAAATCGTTATCCAACATCTTTTTAAAAACTTCCAGTGTTGAAGCATTTACAACCTCAGGAGGCAAATTGTTTCACTGATTAATTGTTCTAACTGTCAGGAAATTTCTCCTTAATTCCAAGTTGTTTCTCTCCTTGATTAGTTTCCATCCATTGCTTCTTGTCCTGCCTTCAGGTGCTTTGGAGAATAGGTTGACTCTCTCTTCTTTATGGCAGCCCCTGAGATATTGGAACACTGCTATTATGTCTCCCCTAGTCCTTCTTTTTTTATAGGCTAGACATGCCCAGTTCCTGCAATCGTTCTTTATATGATTTAGCCTCCAGTCCCTTAATCATCCTTGTTGCTCTTCTCTATATTCTTTCTAGAATCTCAACATGTTTCTTACATCTTGGCGACCAAAATTGAATGCAGTTTTCCAAGTGTGGCCTTGCCACACTAAATGAACTGTTGTAAGTCTGTACAATGAACTGTACCCTTCTTCTGCCATTATTTCCCTTCCAACTGCTACTGATAATGCTGATGATAAATATTGGCAGTACCATATTATAATATTATTGATCTAATATTGATGGACTGAGAGAGAGAATTACAAAGAAAACAATCTCTCATGGCATCACTCCCATTTTCAACTTCCAATTCTATAGCTGCTTTATTTTTCACCTTCAAATAGGACTTTGAAAGAATTGGGATATTAGGTCTCCCTATAACGAAGGTTTTTTTTTTCCCAGTGAAATCAATTTTGCTGGAGAATTCATGACCATCCACGTCTTAATACTTTCTACCACTAGAGTACTCTCCTCGATGCCAGTCTAAAGAAATATAAACATTATTGCTGATAGTTCATTAAGAGTACTAGAAGGCAGGGTTGAAGTTTTATGGCATTTTAGAGCACTTATCTAGCTAGTTATGGAATGGAAGACTTCTCTTTGGCATTCACTGGTGCCCTGTGACATCTGAATTATCATAAGGTCAACACATTTGTTGAACCTTGGCAACACTTAAGCACTTTTCATCTCATTTGCAGCCATTTAGGCCAAGCAATTTGAAAAGATTAAAGAAAAATAACTAAAACTACAGCAAAATGGTCAAGTGAAGGTAAAATGATAATGCACATTAAGTGTGTACATACATACACACACTCACACACACATATTGAAAACACAAGTGGGATTTCATAAGAAACTTTCTTACAGTATCACTGTAACTGAGAGGATATTATTTTAAGCAATGATCATACTACAACTTTCAAAAAATGTCCGTAGAAACCTGTCAACAAGGGGGTACTGTAGCCTATACTTAAGAGATAGCAATGGAAACAGCCTAAGAGTTGCACTGATCTCAGCACCTGCCAATTATTTATTTGTTTTTTAAAGAAAGTTTTCAGTGAGGCCAGGCAGTATAATGATTAAAGCGTTGCCCAGAACCTATCTGCATTGCTGCTAGCCTCAGTGGAGCCTCTGTGATGGCATCATCTTAACACACGTGAATCTAAGGAAAGATGCAGGTTCCGCCACCAGTCAGGATTTAAGAAGCAGCTTCTTATAAGCCTGGAAATTTGTACCAAAGCCATAGCTGCTATCTGGACTTCTTTCCTGGGGAGGTGGCTAGTTGTTGACAACTTGTGAAGCAGAAAAGAGCTCCTACTTTCTTGTAACTAGGAAATCAGAGGAGATTGCATTTCACTTCATCATGAGACAACAGCTGTCAGAAACTGAAAGATGAAAACTGGATTAAGTGTCTTCCTAACCCAGTACCAACTGAGCCAAAATGAGCATATCCATAGACTCTGTGGACTTAAAGCTTTCACAGTAACCATAATTCATGTGACATCAAAGCAGTGATTACCACAATTTCCTGGCTGTCTATTTCTGTTTATTTATGGCACATTACACATATTTAATGCTATTCTCACACAGTACTACAGCTGCCACTGTTGAACATTTTGGTAGCAAGTTAAAGGGGGAGAAACTAGCAGAATAACAAAACAAAAACAGATTAACCAAGAGCAGCACGGTGCAATTTACTTTCCCCCCACAAATTGAATGTTATCTTAGTTGTGAGTATAATTTTGCATATTTCCTAAGCAATAATTTCAATCTCAGAGGCTACACGCACTGCTGGGTTTGAGTCAGGGTATCTTGCCTTCCTAACCCGAGAATTTCAAAAAGGAAAGAGATAAGACTAACAGGACACTTCAACAACCCTGATATTTGTTAGAAAGCCAACTCTGTCAAGATTGCAAGTTTCCAAAAAATTCCTCAGTAGTCCTGCTGCCTTTTTCATTTTCCAGCACATGAAAGAAGAAACAAGGGGATCAATTCTCCCAGATCTGATTCTAACCAATAAAGAAATAGCTGGTTGAAGAAAAAAAAATAAGAGAAAACATGGGAAGAAGGGAATATGCCATCCTATATTTCAAGATACTATAGGAAAAGAAATTGTATATGTATAATTGATTTCAGGGAAGCTAATTTCAGTGTGTGTTTATGTGTTTGTGTGTGTGTGTATAGTAGATAGATGATAGATAGCTAGATAGCTAGCTAGATAGATAATGTTACATATGTGTAGATATATACTTTCTTTCAAGAGCAAGCAGGCAACAGAATTTCATTTTTAATGTGGGCCCAATTCTAAAAAGAAATTTATAAAGAGATAAAGTAATCCTTATTACCTTATCTCTTTATAGAAATACTAGGAAACACTACTAGTATGGACAAAAAGTATTAGTTCAAAGGAGTACAAAAGGGTTGGGAATTTCTCAGAAATTAGATACTGGAAGTAGAACCATGCCTCATTCCATTCCAAAAAAGGACAGTAGGTTAGAAAACAGGGTGCCTGGGGAACTTTTATCTGATGGAGAACTTTAAAGATCATATATAAGAAATGGAATGTAGGTGTTGTCGTCATCAAGGAGCTACACCTGTGAGGAAGAAGGGCTGAAGAGATAAAGTTAAAGTAAGAGATAAAATAACATTTGAGCCTAACAGAATTTAGGCTCATTACCAAAGCTAAAAGCAATAGAAATGACATTTTTGGGGGTAAGAAAAAGGAAGGTGGTTGGGCAATAACAATGAGGGAGGGAAGAGGGCTGCAAAGATTTATCAAGAACAAACCTGGCCAAATTAGTGGATCTTGAGAATCCTCTGGAGAAGTTAGCAGAATGTACTCTTAGCAATCCTACCCCAAGATGTATACAAAATTCATCCTCTTCATTAAACTGGAAGTATTGAGTGGCATACTATAGGGGCTTCACTCTAGGTTCTTATTTCTCAGAACAGTTTTGAATGACTTAATGATTATCTATTTTGCAAACATAAAAAGATAGCAGAGAGAGGGTCCCTTGAATAATAAATCAAGTTTAGACAGGGCATGAGGAGCTAGAACATTACAAAACCCAAAAATATTAATTTCAGTAAGGACAAATGTCTATGGAGATTCTCAGTCATCCAGGTCATGGTTGTCCCGAAGGTGCTTTTTCAAGAAGCAACTAGACTTTCCAGAAAATCCAGTTGCCTCTTGAAACCTTTGGTTCAGTAAGGACAAATACAAACTCATACATTTAAATATGAGGAATTAAAGGCATAGGATGAAAAGGACCACACTGGCCACCAATAAATATAAAACCATGAAAAACATAGATATGCTTTGGGGAAAAGAACAGCCACTCAGATATGAGAAAGTGAAAAGCATGAAAAAACCTCAAAATAATCTTACTTTGATTTTTCCCTACAACAAAAGTCTGAAAGCTGTGTCTATTTCTTGGTCTGGCCCACTTCCAGAACTGACAAAAAATAATCTGGATTTCTTGGTAGTAGATTATCAAGCCAGCAACAGGATGCATTTGAATAATAACAAATAACAATAACAGACTCTGCAAAGAAGTAGATGAAACCATTGATCACATACTGAGCTGTTACAAGACAATGGCACAGACTGACTACAAACAACGTCACAACACAGCTCAGATGGTCCACTGGAATTTGTGTCACAACTACTATCTGCCTGTAGCAAAGAACTGGTGGGATCATAAGCCTGAAAAAGTGGTAGAAAATGAGCATGTAAAACTACTGTGGGACTTCCAAATACAGACTGACAAAATTTTGGAACACAACACCCCGGATATCATGATTGTGGAAAAGAAAAAAGTATGGATCGTCGACATTGCCATACCTGGTGACAGCAGAATCAACGAGAAACAACTTGAAAAAAATCATCAGATATCAGGACTTGAAAATCGAACTGCAGAGACTCTAGCACAAACCAATGCAGGTGGTTCCAGTGGTACTTGGCACACTGGGTGCTATGCCTAAAGACCTAGGCAAGCACTTGAAAACAATTGGTGCTGACAAAATCACCATTGGTCAGCTGCAGAAG
>BHFT01041020.1:0-25908 GCA_004320025.1 Laticauda laticaudata
TACATGAACTTTATGTCGCATCGGCCATGGCTTGAAAGAGGATGATGCTGAAGAAAGCTTGTATTGAAATATGTGACGCCGATTGGCTGGAGGCTTTGCAGGCCACGTGCTTGGCCATCTTTGGCTCCACGGTGTGGGGGAAGTTTCCACTTTGATACCACTGCTCTGGCAACTTTCTTCCATCCTTCTTCCAGTGGAGGGGCACTGAGACTCCTCCTTGTATCTCTTCGATGATGGCCTGCACACTTTTTGACCACAGATGCTGATGGTGGTTGGGTGCACCCTCCAGCCGTAATGCATGCTGCCTGCTGGTGGTCCGTGAGGCGCAGGTTGGCGCAGAGTGAGTGTCACCTTGAGCCAGGTTTCCAGCTGGGCGGAAGTTGTGTTTGCCCTTGGTCCATACCTGGTGGTCAGGCACTGCAATCAACTTCATCAAACATGGCTTGGATGGCATCTCATCGAAGGTTCTGAATGCCGCGAGATGTGTCTATCGTCATCTGGAGCTCCCCATCCAGCTTGGTTGTAGTACAGTCCCCGTCTCTGCTTTTCCTGATGATCCGCATTCTTCGTACCCAGAGCGCTTCTTGCCGCCAACCTTTTTCTTATCCCCGTAGTAGAGTTCACAGAGGGCCTGTAAGAATGAATTCGGCATCTGTTGCAGAAGGATGGGTGGGCTACCAAAAGCGATCTGTGTTAGCGATCCTGGTGGACATGATGGATGCTTGTGGAAGAGCAAGAGCAGTGATGAAAGGGCTGCCAGAGGTCTGCAACAGCTGGCTGACTGATGCTGAAAGTGAGATCCAGATCAGTTGCTCGCCCCTCTTCATTATAGGCAGTTATATGGTGTCCCTTTGCAAGCCTTAGGCATCACTCCTTAAGGGGCAATCCTGGAGACGGCTTAATATCCGAGATGAGGTCCCCTCTGCGCACGTATTATTATTTCCGTTTTACATGCTTTGGTTTCCGTGCTGCAAATTCGCTAGGCACCTGGCCGTGCTGCATCCGTTCTGGCGTCCGCTTCCATCTTCTCCGTAGCGTCCGAGTGATGCGAGTTGCGCAGAATGCGGAACCGGATGGCCCTAGCAGATATCAGCGATGCGTAACGGATGTAGAACGGATGCGTAGCGGATCGCAGTAGCGATGCAGAACAGACGAATTTGGAGTACAATTTTCCGCGCAAAAAGTTTTTGAGCAGCTCAAACTTTTTCTGAGTGGAGTGAAAGGCGTCAGTAAACGGATGCTGGACGGGATAGAGAGGAAGCAAAACGGAGCGCAGTGAGTAGCATCGGTTAACCAACGGATGGCAAGCTTTTTTGTCCATTTTACATCCTCTTTTCATCCGTTGGTGCAGTGTGACAGGGGCTTAAGGCTGTATTGCTATTATTTTTCTCATCCTTCCTAGTACCTATCTTTTCTGCTTATGCCTTCAACCATGTTGCTTGTATGTTTACCACTTATATTGTTTTATTTGTTTCCTAGCATGATTTAATTGCTTATTTGTAACCTATGACTATTGCTAAGTGTTGTATCTTATGATTCTTGATGAATGTATTTTATTTTTTCTTTATGTACACTGAGAGCATATGTACTAAAGACAAATTCCTTGTGTGTCCAATTACACTTTACCAATAGAGAAGTCTATTCTATTTTATTCTGTTCTATGCTGTTCTGTTCTATTATAAAGGTATCAAAGGAATTCTGATGGGCAATCTGTGGCCCAAGGACCATATTTTTGCACCTTGTCCTATTTTGTGCACGACTTGGCAGTGTAGAGGAAGCATTAAATGTTTCGGTATTTCTCTACCCAATAGAATATCTAAAAATAGTAACAAAATCTTTTGTCAGGAAACTTTAATCCCTCCTTTATTTTTTAATAATGAGCCAAGAGATTTAAAAATGAAGTTGAGCATTCAACATAAATCATTAAAAATAATTAAAAATAATTTGACACAGCAACAAGTGATTCTCGAAATGCTACTAAGAACCTGTTTCATTTCTCACTAACTTTCAAAATCATCTTCCTATTTTAATTCAAAATACAATTTCAAATAGTCTTTCAAGTCTTCGTTTTCCATCTCCTAAGTTTGACAAACATCCTTGCAGTAAAATTTGATGAAATATGTTGCTCTTTCCCCCTTGCTTTCTGGTTAAGTAATTTTAATAACATTCAAAAGAAAAATGTATAATGATATACCAATATATATTCCTCTTTTTTTGTAAACTAGTAGTTAACATAAGTGGTATGTTCCTTTTTGATAATGATTGACAAACAGTAAAGTTTGTCTTCCATCCTCCTTTAAAAAAAAATTAGAAGCAACATATTTTAGATTTATGGGTCATTAATTTTTGAAGAATAATATTCTTTCAAAAATGAAATACAATTTCTGGTGCTTCATAATCTTTGTTAAGTCTACATACTTTTCTGTCATGCATGGATGTTAATCAAAGGAGAATATTTCTTGGAACTCTTAGAAAAACCTACCTCTCATTGTTTCTGACTCTATTTCCCACCAAGTGCCTGCTAAGCATATTGGGAAAAAACTTTCCAGAATTTGCAGTCAAGCATCATTTCTATGAGTTGTTGTCATCATAAAACATTGGAGAAAGTTATTATCTTATTCTCTTTCAATGTATGCTTGTATTATTTTGTTTTTGTTTTAGCTCTGAGACACCTCAAATTAGTATTCCAGCTTGTAAAGAATGGGTAAAACTGGATGGATGGATGATAGATATGATAGATAGATAGATAGATAGATAGATAGATAGATAGATAGATAGATAGATAGATAGATAGATAGATAGAGATAGATTGATAGATACATTGATAGATACATTAATAGATACATTGATAGATACATTGATAGATAGATAGATACAGCAGGTAGACAGCTTGATAGCTAGATAGCTACACATGCAGGCAGGCAGGTAGGCAGGCAGATTATAGAGATTATAGCAGGCACAAGAGAGAAAGAGAGAGACAGAAAGAGAAATAGCAGATGAGAGATGGTAGGTAGGTAGGTACTGTAGGTAGTAGATAAAGGACACCAATGACTTTTCCAGTCTTTGCAAGGGACTTGTAGACAATGTAACTTTGGGTTTAATATAACAATAATTTCCATTTATGGTTAGTCTTTCAATTCCATAGAAATAAGAATATAGATCACGAGGAGGGGATATTTAAATATGTCTACTGTATGTGGGAGACAATTCTAATCACAAATCTTCTACAGTCTTGTTTTGTATCAAAGCACCTCTCTTGGCCAGTTGGGTCTCTTAAAAATACTAGAATCAGTGAAATGTGGGGCAACTATTCAGCCCTTCCTACTGAGTATCTCAAGAAAAAGATTTAAGATTACAGAATTGTTAGAAAATCTAGGCTGTCTAGTCCTTTTCAGATTCCAGCAAGCACTGAACATTACTATGATTGGCTGAAGAGAACAATCAATCAGCTGCTGTTCCTGCTTAGTGACAGGCTTCCTGTTACTAGCAAAGCAAAAAGCAAAGCAAAAGCTTTGGCACCTCAGCTTTATAGCTTTTGGAAACATTCCCACATGTGTACAATAAGGCTTTACACAAAGCAACTTGAAAGATTTTTTTTAATAAGATGAAAGAATATGGTAGTTGAACTAGTCATCCAGGATGTTTCTTGGTTTCTAGGTATGTCTCACTGTCTTTTTCTGGTCTGTGGTTGTTTTGTGTCCTCTTCAGTCTTGTAGCTGAGGAAAAGGATTGAGGTTCTTGTTGATTGTCTTCCTCTTTAATGGTTTGGTGTTCCTTGCAAGGAGCCAGTCTTGGTCCTTTCATTTTGAGAGGATCAGACTGACATTCAGTGATGGCACAGAGGAAGAAGGTCTTTTTAAACAATGTTTCTGAGCAGCTTATGTTTTACCACATCTTGAGAGATTATGGTGAGGAGAGGATTTGGAGGCAAAAATTGCCATAGTAGATGAGTCAGAAGACCTTGGGAGAGTTTAAATTTCCTTGAATAGAAAGACATCTATGGAGATTCTCAGTCATCCAGTTCATGGTTGTCCTATTTTTTCAAAAGGAACTGGACTTTGCTTTTCCTTGAAGAAAAACAAAGTCCAGTTAGCTTTTGGAGAAAAAAAAAACATCTTTCTTGAAAATGTGGAGTGAAACATCTTCATGGAAAAACATAGTTAAATTGCTTTTTGAAAATGCACATTTGCAATTTGAACAGACGACTACAGCAAGAGCCCAAATGACTAGGACTTACAATTTTTATGAGTGAATGATGAATTTTGTTAGGCAGTGGAAGTTTTCATTTTTCTTTCTTTCATATCTTTTCATTCTTGGTTAAGAGAAAAAAGATCTGATGATATAAGGCTACAATATGTTTCTATACAAAATCTCAAGCCCTTCCTTTTTAAAATCTTAATTGTGGTTTATCTATCTCATTGTGTTGGAAGGTAGCCTGGGTTCCCAGAAGAGAGGGGTTGCATTCCAGGAGCAAGGAGCAGTGGTGGGATTCAATTTTTTTTACTATTAGTTCTGTGGGTGTGGCAGGGGAAGGATACTGTAAAATTTCCAGTCAGAAGTGGTGTTTGCCAGTTCTCCAAAGTACTTAACATTTCTGCTACCAGTTCTCCAGAACTGGTCAAAACTTGAATACCACCACTGAAAAGGAGACAAAAGTTTAGAAAGTTTGGTTAGGAGAAAAAATGTTAAAATTTTTCCTCCCTAGCAATTCTCAGAATATATATTAATGAAGCAAATAGTTCTTTTATTTTGGAAAGTTCTCTGTCTATAGGCGAGGAACCATAAAGGAATGTATTTTGAAGTAAATGTATGAATTTTTTCTTCATTCTTAGAACCTGACATCCATCTGTTCTATTTAAATTTTACTTTAAACACCTGTATTTATTTATTCTAAATTATAAGTATATTCTAATATATTTAATTTTGAAGACATGGTTTGGGAATTACATTTGAAGGCTGAATCTTTTGAAGGGTATGTGACACGGCAGGGTTGGACATGTGTGTTTAAGAAAATTGAGATTCACTAAAAGCAAATTAAACAAGCAAATTCCACTGACCTTAGTTTTCATTACTTCTGAAAGTAATGAAATAGTAATAAAGAAGGAAAGCTTGACCCATTAATTTATTTGCAAATTCTAATTTAATCTATTGTAGTATTGAAAATAAATACTTAAGACTTGCTAAACTGATGATGCAGCACACCTCAAATAAGTTCCAAGAATCTTTTTTTAAAAATACTTGGAAAAAAATTAATATTTATGATAGTGTGAAATACAAAAAAGAATAAAAAAAGAATAGAAAAATAGAAGAAAGAATGGAGGAGCAGAAAGAATGGAAAGAAAAAAGAACCAATAAAAGAGAATATTTGTAGTCTGGGGTTGAAATGAGGGGTCCTTTGTGTTCTCTGGACTTGATTGTTCTCTTGGAGACATTTCATTATCCAAACGCTATATCTGGGGGAAAAAAACAAAAAAGAGGTTCTGTCATTTTTATCCATGCAGTAGAACACTTTCCTGTGAATCTGGACAAATCTTTATGGGGGAAAAAAATTCCCCTTCTAAAAGAATAAATAGATTTCAGCCATATATATATCTACCCAGACCAATGTAAATGAATAGGACAAATACTAGAATGATACTTACCTCAAAATTAATCTTTGGATTAACCACAGCTGATTGGAACACATATATTTACTCTACTCCTTCAACTGTAGTTGATCATCAACTCTAACTGCTATTTTGCAGATGAAACTGGGAGTGACACCTCCTTTCTCAAAGAGTTAACTGGACAACTTGGAAGAAAAGAATCATCTCTGTTGTTCTGTATGCAAATAACCGGCTTCAAATAATACATTCCGATTGGCTACTGAGAACGAAAAGGGATTGGTTCCTTTTGAACCAATCCCTGCAGCCGCGGGGAAGGCGCAAAGTCAAAACAACTGTCTTGGCTGCCAAGCCAGCGGGAAAAGTATAAAAGGACCGGCGCGGCTTGAGACCAATAGTTCCTAATCTACCATCCGGCTTACAATAAGACTTTGCTGATTGGAACCCGGTCTACCTCCGTGTTTTTCCGGACAAAACACTGGCCGACGGAAGGTGGATTAGTCCTGGAATGCTAGCAGACCGAGCACGCGGTAGAGAAAATTCAGACGACAACAGCAGATGGGCTGGAAACACGCACCGCCCGCACCTTTTAATCCAACGAGGAAGACTGGGATTCGGATGCAGACCGCTCCAATGTACCTGCGAGAGCAATGCAGATGGAAGACATCTCCGAAAAAAACGCAATAAGAGCCCGTTTTTCGTAACGCACTGCGGACCGACCATTTTCAAAATGGCAAAAAGCCCTGCCGAAGCCCCGAGACGTTAAACAAGCATAACCTGCGTCCGAACTCCAGAAACTACTGGAACACTGCACTAGCGCACCAGCGGTAGTTCAAACCTTCATAAGCATGGACACGAATTACTAGCACAGAGACCAAGGAAAGAAGGTGACCTGGTAAGCTCTCTCCGGACTTTTCTCTAAGCCGCCCCTCCGACAGATAGGGGAGAGGCCGAATTCTTAAACCTCGACGAGGCTATGAGAGGAGAGTAATCTTGGGACTAAGTGATTCAACGCGCAAAGTAAGCTCACTGAACAAGCCTAAGATAACTGTAGGTGAGCCATCGCAGAAGCCACACCGCTGAAAGCCACGAAAAAGTCTGGCCGATTACCATGAGACAGCATGAAAACACAAGACAGGGACGAACAAAATCCGGCCACTAGAAGGAAACAATCTCCCGTTACCACACCACCACCGAAGACGCTTGTATATGCGAGACGTCCGAGCAAGATGACGGAGACAAACAGCGTTCCACCGCATGCATGCCAGCAAGAAAGAGCGCCAAAAGAAATTTTGGCGGGACATGCGCTGCTGCGGAGAAGTCACCCGAAGCGGAATGCAGGTTTCTCGATGCCATCTGCAGAAGTTGCAAAGAAACTGATAGGCACATCGAGAAAGTCTGCCAGGAATACAGAAAAAACTACAGCTTCCGACGAGACGCACCCAATTCCCACACGAGCGAAGCCCCGGCGGAGCGGAGAGAAAGTGGCCCGAACACAGCAAACTGCTAAACAGAGGAGAATACACATCAAACTGTTACAATAGGAGCCGCTAAGATCGAAAAGCAGAAAGAAAGTCAAACGTAACAGTAAAAAATTGAAGCGAAAACCCCTGCAAAAATGCGAGGTGGACTCGGATCTTTCCTGTCACAATCGTCTCCGCTGAGAACACCAATAAAAAAAGGGGCCAAACTAGTCCCTGACATCCCGACCGACAAGAACTAAAAAAAAGCAGCGGCTAACACTCAAGGACTACCAGGGAAACGAATCATGGTAGGTTGGCATGGGCAAGTTCAAAGTCTCGTATAGAAACAGCATGTCGAGAGCCGGTACTTCTGCTGACCATAGTCGACCGAACAGCCGAGGCCTCCTGCGGCAATCGAATTGGTTTCGCGGCCTTTGGGCCATCGGATGACCAGGATATGACAACGAGTGAGCCACAACCGACTGGATGGGAGGAAGACCTAATCCGGGAATTCCAAGACGTGGTTCGACGGCTCCACTGGGCACAGGAACGGGGTAAACCCTCTTTCTTTCAGTTCTAGACCCACAAGTCGCCGAAAATACCTAAAGCCCGGCGAGTGTCCGTTGCTTTAAAAGGCAAAAGATCGAGGAAACAGGCTAAAATAAAGTATGTAGCCCAGGGGGTGCCTAGAGCCTGTAGACCATGCCAAATGGCGGAAACGCGATGAGTCACACCTATTAAGCCTGATGGTCAATCCGAATCTGTGGATGACTTACAAGGTGACCCTGAACCACGCACTACAACAGAGCGCCATTACCTGGTGCCAGTGAGTCCAGCATTTGCTATCTATTCCAGGGGGGAGGAAAAAAATTTTCGCCAAACTCGACCTGGCGACAAGCATACAAACAACTCCCAGTAGACCCGAACAGCGAGCACAGACTGATAGTTCACACACAAAGGGCATTCAGGATGTAAGAGACTCCAATGTTCGGTCAGTGTGGCACCAGCGTTTTTCAAAGCCTTCATGGAACGCCTCCTAAACGTGCATACAAAGGAGTGCGTACCGTACTTCGACGACGTCCTATCTCAGCAAAAAACGAAAATTCCAACTCAAACAACACTTAAAAAGGTACTAACCAAATTCAGGGAAGCTGCGACTAAAAGTAAAAAAAGAAAAGTGCTGCCTGGCTAAAAAGAGCGTCGAATTCTGGCTATTTAATAGATGGAGGGTTATACAACCCACCGAAAAGAAAACCAAAGGCCATAAGATAAACGCCACCAGAAACCACAGAACAAAAGCGAGTTACAGGCATTCTTGGGTCTAATAAAAATTCTTTTACAACGTGTCCTTTCGCAAATGAAGCCACAATAAGCAGAAACCGCTCACATCCGCGTTACTGGACAAAAAAAGCAATTTGGACTTGGTGGCACAAAGATAAAGAAAAGCCTATTCAACAAAATAAAAAGATTGCTAACCTTCGAATACCATTCTCATCCAATCTCAGCGACACATTACCACTGATTAGAGTGACCGCGCGACGCATCACGCCGTGTTGGAGTCGGAGCCATCCTGAGGCCCACCAACTTCGGACGGAAGAGAAGTGCGCGCCGTCGCATACTACTCAACAAACTCTGTCAAAAGCCAGCGGAACTACAGCCAAATGGACAGAGAGAAGCTTGCCTAGTCAATGTCGCTGTGCGGTAAAGCGTGTCTCATGCGAAAATACCCTTTATCACGGGCGGGTTTTTCAAATTGTCACAGACCACAACCGCTACTGTCGAATTTGGCCGGGAAAACAAGCCCACACCAAACAGCCTTCCCCAAGAATGACCAGTGTGGTCGGTCACTACTCAAAGTTCCTAGCCAGCCTACTCATACCCCAATCTACACCCGGCCACGGCGAAACAAATTTCCCATGCGGATGCTTTGCAGCAGAGCAACCATTGCCAACAACGGACAGAAGACCCGGCACCTAAAAGGAACTGCCCTACAGAAGAGAACCGCCCCATCCTACTCATCTCTGCGACATGATTGTCGCTTCAGAGCCTATGCAAAACCCATCTGACCAGATCCCAACGAAATAAGTTAAACTGGGTAGGTAACCGCAGGAACTGGGCGGAAAAATCAAAAAACCAAGAAGACTTTTTAAAACCTTTCCGCCCACCAGACAAACCAACTACTCTATAGAGAAGATGTCTACATGTGGGTGTGCAGCGGGTAGTTATCCCCAAACAACATTACAAAGCCAAGGTTCTGAGCATTGCTGCATGAGGGCACACCGGAATTGTTAAAATGAAAAGGCCTTGACAAGAGCTACTGTCTTGGTGGCGGCATTGACAATGACATTGCGTAATTGGGTCACCTCGTGCCAACAAATGCCAGAAGAGCCAGACCATTCTCCTCCAAAAGCACCTATAAGGGACTGGAAATTCCAAGGGGCCGCACCTGGTCGCGGACCATATCGATTATCGCGGGCCCACCAAGGACACACGTTTCTGATGTCGTGGACGCATTACTCAAATTGGCTAGAGGTAAAAATTATGCCATCAACGAGCAACACAGAAACTGTAAGTTATAGGGAACTAGACAAACTGTTTTGCAAACCACGGACTGCCGACGTACTAGTGATCCGATAAGGACCTACAACTAACAGCCTACTTATTTCGAACCAATACCTAGCTCCCTGGGTATAAGACATGCCCTCACAGCGTCCGGCCCATTCTGGCCGGCAAAATGTAGCGGCTTGAAAGAGTATGGTAGCGTTTAACCCAAGGAAGGCTTGGAGAAGATGGACACTGGGCGACGTCCAAGCACAAATAAACAGGCTACTCACCCGCCAACATATAACACCAATACCAGCAACCAACAAAAACCCATCAGATACCTACTGATGGGAGGAAACTCAGATTTGCAGCAATAGATCGGCTACACCCTAGAACTTTCATACCAGAAAACACCCCTGACTCCTCTACACGTATTCAGGAGTTTCAAAAAATTGGCGATCTGGTATATGCAAAAATTTTACGGGAGAACCCATTGTGACTCGGTTACCGCGGACAAATCAAGCATCCCTAACGAGGCCCCAAATCATTGACCGATTAACGTAGACCGATGCAAGGGAGTGGAAGCTGCACATCGACCAGCCTCCGGTCCCGAAAACTTAGAAGGACGGATAAAAACTACAACCCAAACAACAACAAAAACGACGAATTTCAAACCAAAGAGGGGGGGGGAAACACGAAAAATAAACTAAGAAACCGCTTAAAAACAATTACCGAAAAACAAACTAATCAAAAAGAGCAAAACTGGAGACTCACTGTTTGGAGAAAAGGTTGCGTGAAGAATCCACCGAAGGAGGCCAGCCAGCCGCTCAACCTGCCCGGAGGAAACGGGAGAGCCGGCGAAGCCGCCGGCCCAAGCCAACCTCAGGCGGCGGCATGAGCAGGCCTCCACCCTCCGACGGTTCCAGAGAGAAGCGCAGAGGAAACAGCAACACCATCCGAAACCGGTCGAGACACGCACACAAATTGAACCGCGCAGGTCCAGTCGAGATCAGAGAAGCCCCGCCTACTTACGCAGACTACGTCACGACGGTAGGACCAAACCAAGAGGGGAGGTGGTGTTCTGTATGGCAAATAACCGGCTCAAAATAATACATTCCGACCTTGGCTAGCTGAGAACGAAAAGTGGATTGGTTCCTTTTGAACCAATCCCTGCAGCCGCGGAAGGCGGCAAAATCAAACAACTGTCATTGGCTGCAAGCCGGCCGCGGAATAAATGTATAAAAACCGGAGCGCCTTGAGCCAATGTTCCTATCTACATCCTGGCTTACAATAAAGACTTTGCTGTTGGAACCCGGTCTACCTCGTGTTTTTCCGGACAAAACATCTATGGAGAAAATTGGATTCTCTTAGGCTATCAGGGGAAGTTCACTGCAGAAGTTTGAGGCCAGAAGAGATTCTATTTGTGAACATACATTTCTTTAGTTATTATACTGAAGGTGTGAGATGAAAAAAGAGCCCATACAAGTAGAGCCTTTGCACTTACAGACAGAGATGTATTAACAAGCCAAATAACTACCAACAGTCTGATCCAAAGTATTAAAAATATACATGAAAAAAAAAAGGCTTGATAGCTATTAGCCCATGAAAAAACAGACACAAAATCAAATATCAAGTGAAAGGAATGCATTTCTCCTCAGCAGAAGAAGGTGAGTAAAATCAATTGAGTTGTAAAGTGGGAGTTACTTGGTTTATAGCTTCCTCACTGGCTTTTTCTTTTTTTTCCAACAAAACCTATACTATTCTATATATTTTTAAAATCTGTATTAGTCTATAATGCAGATTCTGTGTTCCATAATATAGTGTTTTTCAATCCTGGCAACTTGAAGAGGTGTGGACTTCAATTGTATTTCCCCTTGCTGGCTGGGGAATTCTGGGAGTAGAAATCCATACTTCGTCAAGATGCCAAGGATGCCAATATAATGGCAGTTATGCAGAATTTGTGTCTTAATATCTTCAAGCATGATCTAGAGATTAGGGAAGCCTCTTTTTATGATTCCTTTAGATATGTTTTTCAGTGAAAAGTTGCAAAACATTCCTTCTTATAAATTTAAAACTTCAGTCCTTAGAATGAAGTCTTTGTGACAAGATATAATGAAGTGATGGGCCCATGCTTGACAAAATGGTTTCAAAATTAAAAAGGGTTATTTTTCTTTCTTTCTTTCTTTCTTTCTTTCTTTCTTTCTTTCTTTCTTTCTTTCTTTCTTTCTCTTTGTGTTGGCATCAGGTGAACTGTAATATAGATGCTTAAAAACTATCTTCCTAATGTATTTATTTTTTTTGTCAATCACTTACAAGATAATAGTTATAAGTATAAACATAGTTATGAATACATGAAATGAACACATATAAGAAAAATAAAAAGAATCAATAGGACAGAGAGGTCTACTTTTTGATGAAAATAAATAAAAGAGCAGGAGAGTTAGGCAAAAGAGATAGGTGGAGATTGCCAGTATGGTGTGTGTGTTGTGCTAATTGCACTTGCTGCATAAATCCAGGCACAGCTAGAGAAGGAATCTTCTCCAAAGAATCAAAGGAGAATCACAGCTGGAGGAGAAATCTGCAGCTGAAGGCCCAGCAGGATTTTACTGAGCCATCAGGCCAGTGGAAACAGGCTGCAGCATTTTGAAAGGACAGACCAGACCTCAATGAGGATAGTCTGAGAAAGCAGTTGGAACTCCAAAAAGCTCAGAAAAAAGTTATTTTTATTCTATCCATTCCATTCTCTATGCTTAAAGAATCATGGTGACGCAGAAGTTAGAATGCAGTATTGCAGGCTAACTACTGCTCACTCCAGAAGTTTGATTCTTACCAGCTCAACTTTTGACTCAGCCTTCCATCCTTCTGAGTTCAGTAAAGTGAGGACCCAGATTGTTGAGGGGCAATATGTTGACTCTGTAAACTGCTTAGAGAGGGCTATAAAGCACTGTGAAGGAGTATATAAGTCTAAGTTAAACTTGTGGACCAGATATATCATGCGCTGGCCATGCCCACCCCTGGTTTAGCAAAGGGGGGGAAAGTTGTGATACTGTCACATGATGGCATGTTTTTGCAGGTTTGACATCCCTGGTTTAAGTGCTAGTGCTATAGAAGCAAGCTTGAATAGTGAAAGTGCTGACACAGATCAGGAGATTCAGGCAGTTCAAATGCAAATAAATATTACAATCTTGAGCTCATTGCAAAATCTGAGCTACTAACAGTCAAGGGAAATGAGTGGGAATTAAAGGTGGGCTGGACTTAGATATCTTTGGTATGCAATGACTCTTGACATTTTTGGCCCCTCCTTCAGGCTCAGTCTTGCCTACATGAATGAGCATATCAAATTTGTGATAAGGAACACCTGTGTGAATTGAGACATTTTTTTTACCATTCAGCCTACAGTAGTGCCTGACAGAGCTGTGAGGGAGGGGTCAAAAAAGATAATATGATAGCTACAGCTGAATGGTTGGCTTCTCAAACTCAGATAAAATGGAACAGGGCTTTAATCATGTGATCAAATGTGCCATCTTTTAATTCTTCCTCCTCATCCCCCACAAATGCTCCAGAGTCTGAATGGGACTTCCCACTTTGGAATAGCCACCAAAATATAGTCATAATGAATTACCAACTCATAAGCTGAGATGATAGTGTTAAGAATAGTGTCAGTCCAGATATTTGGAATTTCCCACCCATTTAAAAATAGCTTTTGTTTCATACCCGAAAGGATGCAAAATTCCTAGGAATGATGTAAATATACCATTTATATCTTATCATCATAACTGTGCAGTCCACAAAGTATGAAATATATGCTAGAATATTTCAAGGAAATGTCTTTTAAAAATAAAATTCATGTAGATGAAGAATTGGATGTAGGGCAAAAATAGATCAACATGGCAAACCCAACCAAAAAATAAAATCATGCTTATATTTTCAGACAAGATGAAAAAATAGCTTTAATTTAAATAATTATTTTCTTAATTGTTTGAGGTGTCAAGAGTTTCAGAGCATGTGGAAAAAAGGAAAGATTTCCTTAAAAATTAGTTTTCTGCAGAATTAAGGAGTGATAATATGGGTTGTATTAAACAAATAGATAGATAAACACAAATAATTTTACCTTTGCTGTTATTGTTGCAATTAAAAGGAAGCTGCTTCTTGAGAAACAAAGTGCTTCAAGGTGCTCCAAGCTCATTGAAGCAATTAACCACTTTCTTTTTAAACTAGATGGAAAGAACCTGAGATTTTGAAAACTCAATAAAATAAAATAAAACTGACAGATTCTTTTCACCCTTAACTACAAGCAAGATGCTGTTTTCCAACTTTTTCCTATGGGAAATATATTTGGATAAATTTGAAGTGGCAGCTGCCAGTGAAGCCAACGTATTTATTTTCTGAAAGACAGAAACTTCAGCAGCAAAATTCTTGAGTGGTGGACAGATTGCATAGAAGGAATCTTAAAAATTAGTCTTTAAAGTTTTTGAACTTCCATTGGGAAAAGAAAGAATTCTCAAATCAGATGTTTGTTATAAAACAACTTTCAGTAAAAATGAAATGGAAACAAAATCACGGCTATTCTTCAAAACAGGATTCTTAGCAAGGTTTTAAGCCCATGTCACACTGCACCAACGGATGGAAAGAGGATGTAAAATGGAGAGAAACACTTGCCATCTGTTGGTTAACGGCGATTCATCCGTTCTGATACTCACTGCCTCATTTTTATCATCCTCTCTTATCCATCCAGCATCACATTCTACTGAGGTTCCATCCACTTCAAAAGTTTTGAGCTGCTCAGAACTTCTGACTCGGAAAATTGTATCCAACGAGTCCGTTCTGCATCCGCGAACACATACGGGGAACAGCCATTCTACATCGTCGTCATCCGTACGGCGGCCACTATATCCGCTTTGGCATCCGCTGCAACATCGCGAACTCAAATTCTGCTCCAGCAAAAAACGGACAGAGGGAGGAAGCGAAACAGACGTGGAACGGACGGTGCAGCGTTAGTAGCATGGACGGAGAAAGGATTGAAGAAGCGGATGCAGACTCACAAAGAAAAGCATTTAAAAATGGAAAAAACGTGTCCAGAGGGGACCTATCTCGGATATTAAGGATGTCTAGATGAGATGCCGTAGAGGATGCAAAAGGACAACCAGTGAAAAACCTATATTGCCTATTAAAAACGGGGAGGAACTTACCTGATCTTCACTTTCAGTCCAGCAGCCCTGCTGGCAGAACCTTGCAAACTTCATCCTGGCTCCTTGTTTTTCTTCCACAGCATCCCAGTCATCTCCCCATGGTTCGTAACACACTCCTTTTTGGTTAGCCTACCATCCATTCTGCAACCAGTGCGAAGCCATCTTACAGGCTCTGTCAACTGTTCGTATGAAAGGAAAGGAGGCGCGCCAAGAAGTGGCTGGCGTCTGAAGATGGATCGCTCAAGAAGAGCAGAAGTTACGGACTGTACAATCAAGTGCATGAATAGAGCTGCAAGAACGAGACACTGCATGCATCCAGAACTTCATTGAGGATGGCCTCCACCCATGTTTCACAAAGTTTCTGGAGCTGCTTGAAGACCCAGTGTGGACCAGGCAAACACCTAGATGACCAAAACCCAGCCTGGACCCTGGGTCTCCAACGGTGGCACATTGACTCTGCCCCGCCGCTGCGCTTCAGGGTGTCGGACCTCCTGACAGGAGCATGCAGATGACACTGGAGGTGCACACCCAACACCATTCAGCATTGCAGTCAGACAAGTGGTGCAGGCAATCATCGAAGAACCACCTGGAGGAGCTCCTCCAGTGCCCTCCACTGAAGAAGGCTGGAAGAAAGTGCAGAGCAGTGGTATCAGAAGTGGAACTTCCCCCACACCGTTGGAGCCATAGATGGCAATGGCACGTGGCCTGCAAAAGCTCCAGCCAAGTCGGGGTTCCATTTAATTTCAGATTACAAGGGCTTTCATTCAGCATTCTATCCTATGTCGCCCAATGGTCGATGCTGACTACAAAGTTCATGTACATCGACGCTTCAGGAAACGGCTTCATCTTCAAATGCCCAGGCTATACCAATCTCCTAGTTCCTCGAAGGAGGAGCTGTAATCAGCAACCTCAATATGGGCTCCCAGACCAGACCCCCTGCCCAACGACACACAGAGATGTGCCTACTTCATTGTGGGGGATGACGCCTTCTCCTCAAAAACCTACCTCATGAAGCCCTACACTTCCAGGACTCCTCACCCGTGAAGACAGGATCGTTCAACCACAGCTGTCCAGCAGGCAGGCAGGATGTGGTCATGGCCAGAACGCCTTTGGCACTCTCCTGGCCAACAGGTTCCAGGTACTTCTCACCCACCATGCTCATTGGCCCAGAGACCGTGAGGAGGATCCGGTGGAAGCTTCTGGCTGCATCCTTGCACAATCTCGATGGCACGTACCCAGTTTGCAGAAACAGGCTCGTGGACCTCCAA
The DNA here is from genome assembly GCA_004320025.1 of Laticauda laticaudata. Taxonomy (NCBI): domain Eukaryota; kingdom Metazoa; phylum Chordata; class Lepidosauria; order Squamata; family Elapidae; genus Laticauda; species Laticauda laticaudata. The sequence continues at coordinate 16,068 of BHFT01041020.1, forward strand.
CAAGCAATTGGGGACATCTGGCCTGGTAGGAAATGGAGGCAAGGGTGAGAAACCTACCGACTAGACATTGGAGCATGTGCAAGCCCCCAACAGAGCCTCACATGAGAGGAAGAAGCAGCGAGCAGCCTTCCTGAACAACACTGGTGCAACTCCCCAGGCTGGAGCAAGGGAGTGGCAAGACAGGATGTTAGGTGCCTTATTGGTGCGTCCTTCAGCCCTGTCTCATCACAACTGATGAGATTTGGGCCATGTATGTTGTGGGTGGGCCTACAATGAACAAGGCCATATTTAATAAAGAGTTTTTTTTATGTTGACCATGTGTGGATTATTTGATTACCATATTCGAAATTTTAATAAAAGTGGCGACTAGGTGTGCACCTGGGAGGGTGACCATACAGTTCCCACGATGCTTGCGTGGAAGATTTTCTATGCCACACGCATTACCCATTCCCAAAGGTATCCCCGCCCACCCCACTTGCCTATCTTAACCCATTTACCACAGATGCAAAGCTCTAAACCAGATTGCTAAAAAGTTTCCAACAAGACATTATTGACACAAGAATAATATGATAGCAAGTGTGATGAAGCACAACATTAATCATTATAATAACAGAGCTGTCAAAGCAAAAATGACCCAATAAGATGAATCCAAAGGCAAAAATAAAGTCAACAGGTTAGCCACCCATGTCTCTGGGCATTCTTCTTTGTCACTCAAGAGCGTGTCCTAGTCTCAGGCCGATCGGGTGGAAGGGTACCAGTGCTGTGAGTGGCTGCCTGCATCAGTGCCTTGGTCTCATTAGTGCGGCACTGGGTGCCTGGCCCCACGAAGAGGAAGACCGATAGCTGGACAGTGGTTGTTGCGCAGGAAGCTCTCAGAACAGCTGGCTCAGCCCGTGATGTTTGAGCAGCCCCTTCCTCCATGCACAGGTGTGGTGTCAGCCCCAATACAATGATCAGATTTTACTGTAGCAGGCTTTGGCTGTTGGGGAGAGGAAGGAGCAGTGTAGTGGGGCTGTCTGGCTCTGCAGCTGGTGAGGACTGGCGTCGGTGGTATCGGTGGCATGGGCTGGCATTTCGTGGCGCCTGGTGGCATCGTTGGCGGACATCAATTGGCCGGCGACGAGGTGGCGTCCGCATGGTACAGTGTTCCTGATTGGAAGGAAGGCTGCTGCCTGTGCTGTGGACCTCCTTGGTAGCGTAGCCTTCGGTAGGGGAGGGCCTGTGAGAAAAGGCCTTGGAAGGGCAGTGAACATCACCTGGGGTGGAGGAGCAACCTGGACTGCGAGGGCAGCAGTTATCTTGGTCTGGAGGGGTTGTGAAGAAAGATCGATCCTGTCCTTCACCACCTCGTACTTGATTCCGACATGGTCTGAGGGTCTGGGTAGGTGAACGGAGGAAGGACTGCAGTTGGGAGGTGCGGTGACGTTCCTGGTTGTACCAGGCTGAGAGGGGCAGATCTCACGCTGCTCCCTCGTCAATGGCGCGTGGCGATCTCATGGTATCCTGTCCAGCCAGGCACAGTGCGGCTCTGCCCCTCGTGTCTGCCTCTATTGCCTTTTCTGTGGAGGGTGACCTGGGTGTGGTATGCGGATTGGGGCTGTGTGGAAGTGACCGTCTCTCTTTCTCCCACTGTCCACAGGTGGGTCTCTCCACCACCTCCGCGACACGAGTATAAGCTGTGCCGGGGGGGGTACTCCGTCGTGTCGCACGGCTCGATACAGGATACCTGCCTGGATACAGACGCTGACTCTTGGCCTCAGAAGAGGACTGGCTCTTCAGCACGGCTGACTGAGAGAGAGGGTTGTGTGAGAGGGCTGCTCCTTGGTGGCAGATCTCACCTCCAAGACAACGCTCGCACTAATGGCCATCACGTAGGTCTGGCGCCCGCAGTCCGTAACAGCTTGACCGTGCCATCCATTATTTCCTTGAGGTGCTAGAAACTTACCGATACCAGTGTGTGCAATGTGCGTCCACCAGCGAGGCAGCGCCGTCTGAAGTTGTAGCCAGGCTCTCCACACCTTTCTCTTCCCCAAGCAGCCTGCTTCCTCTTGGTATCTCGAGAGAGCCTATTGTCCCTTACTCCGCCAAAGATATTTCATTCTCCCTAGCCACTCCAGCACCTCATCGTCATTGTTCCCTTCGATTGTGGATTTGCTTCCGTTTCCCGTCTCACACGTTCTGCCCACCTTACCTCCCTTTGCAGGGCCATATTGGGCCCTCATGATAGGCTTCGAGGTGTAGGGGCTGCCTCCTCCACACCACCAACCTACCAAGCAGCAGCGCAGCAACAAACAGGTAGCAGCAAAGCAGACCAGCAGGACCAGCAGCACCAGCAGCAACCAGCCAGACCAGCAGCACCAGCAGGGACCAGGACACCAGCAGCACAAGCCAGGACCAGGCGAGCCACCAGCAGGACCAGGAGCAGGCCACCAGCCAAGTAAGCACCCAGGACAGCAGACCAGGAGCAGCGGCAGCAGAAGTAAGCACCAGCAAAAGCACAGGAGCAGTGCCAGTCAGAGTAAGCACCAGCAGAAGTCCAGCCCAGCCACCAAGGACATGCAGTGCCATCAGGAGTAAGCACCAGTAGAAAACACCACCACCAAAGTAATGTCACGCAGAAGCCACCACCACCAGAAGCAGCAGCATCAGCCAGAGTAAAGCACCAGCAGAAAGCACCACCACCAGAAAAGCAGCATCAGAGAAAGCACCACCTCCAGAACACAGCAATCGAGCAGAAGCCCCAGCACCAGGAAGATCGGATGCCGGGCAGCCAGATAAGTCCCCAGTAGAAGCAGACGTTCAGGGCCAGGGTGTAGAGAGGGTGGCCCTGTCCCTCTTGCCAGGGCTGCAGCAGATGGCAGAGGCTTCCGTTTCTTCCCCATGTTGTTGGGTTGCTGGCTGGCAAGCTCGTGTCTGGAAGCAGGTCTTTCCTCTGAATGGTGACCTGCTTGCGAGCTGCTTCCCTTTATACCTTCTGAGGGGCTGACGCAATATGCATCCTCCCTGCATGTGCATGTGAACGCTGAGCATCCGCTAGGCTTCCGCTAGGCTTCCGCTCTGCATCCGCTTCATCCGCTCGCATCTGCTCTGCATCCGCTCGTTTCCGTTCCGCGTCCGCTTTGCGTGCTCCCCCGAAGGCCTTGTGGATTCCATCCGTTCGCCATCTGCTTTCCATCCGCTAGGCCTTCCTGGAGCATCCGCTTTCCATCCACCCTACGTCCTCCCCCCATCCGTTCCTTTCTGTGTTGTCCGCTCTGGTTATGCAAATTTGGGGCACTTTTGAGAGCAGATAACAACGGATGGAACTTTTTGCTCGTCCACTGTGTCCTTTTTACAAATGTTTTGCATCCGTCGGCCAGTGTGACAGGGCCTTTAGGTTGTTTTCTTGAAGATGCTTCATTATCCAAAGTAGGTAACATCTAGATGCTAGAAAGTAGTGAGGTTTATACATCACATGATGGCCATGCCTACACCTGTTTTAGTAAAGGGGAAAAAGTCCCAATACATCATGTTATGCCACCATGACAATGTGAATTTAACACCCCTGTTCCAGTGGCTTACCTTGTCAATGTTGGTGGGAGTCGTCTTGGAGGCTCTTTGGTTGGACTGTTTACTTTTAGCTTGTTTGGCAGTTTCTTGATTGGGGTTTATTTTACTCTATTTACTTCTTGATTGTTGGTCTGATCTTGGAAGTGACTCATGCTTATCTGGGTGCTGATTTTTGGTGGGGAGAAGTTTTGATCTTTTTGTTCCTTTTTTGGCTTGTTAATTGTCTCTTCCACACAGTATGTAGCTATTATTTATGTTCTGTCCTCGCTACACGTTACTCTGTGTGCAACTTGAGTTGCAGCAAAACCCATCTATCTATCTATCTATCTATCTATCTATCTATCTATCTATCTATCTATCTATCTATCTATGAGTGTGTGTGTTTGTTTGTTTGTGTGTGTGTGTTCCAGCATAATTCTGGAATGCATTGAGCAAATCAACCAAACTTGGTACACAGATGACTTACTCTCTGGAAACAAACACTGTGGGGATAAGATACCCCTTGGGGGGTTGCTTTAAAATGGCTTCTACTATACAGCACAGTGGATTTGCCATGGTAACAGCTTCACAGTACTCCAGTACTCCACAAAGGGGCTCTCTCTCAGCTCTCCAAGGAAACTTCAGGCTATTGGCCAAGTGCAATAAAAAAAAATGAAACACCAGCATAGAGAAGTAACTCCCAAGGAGAGGAATAGAAGATTTGTGATGCTCTGCGAGATACAGTACAACAGTGTGAGTCCTGACTATAGGATTTTCCTTTCTAATACAGGATTAGGATAAATAAATACCTAGGCAACAGCCGGTTATCAGCTAATCTTCCAATAAAAACAGATCATGTGTGGAGATCTGGATGCTTTATTAAAGGAACAGGATGGGCAAAACTGGGAAAGAATAGAAATACATACAAAAAGAACCCAAATAAAAATACAGTGTTGAGTTGCTGGTGAGCATAACAAATACAGAGAAATCTAAATCTCACCAGCAATGTTATATGTATGGGATGTAGATTTTTGTCCTCAGATGAGCATGTGCCACGAATTACGCTGGATTCTTTCTGGTGCTTCTGTTTCCTTCCGAATACTAAAGGAAGTGGCATCTGGCTTCATAGGATGCATTTGTTTTGGGAGTGAGGGTTGCTGTGAAGATGCCTCTTAAGTGGTGGGTCAGCTTCCAAACAGTACGGATTGGTATTTGACCCAGGCCACTAGATGGGGTCAGAGAACAACAGTATATACACAAATTATATGTTGGGGCATGATAGTTCATGTCTATGTATCTACTTGAATGATAGTCTTCTAGATATTCCCTAGTGTTTTTGGACTTGGCTTGGTCTGGTATGGTCCCCATTCCATCAGAATCCCATTGGGCCTGTTGCTCCATGCCATTCAACCCAGCACTTTTTCCATTCTTGTCCTACTTCAAATCTGTCCCACTTCAAACCTTGTCCTACATCAAACATGTCAACAGGTCTGTGAAAGTCTTTTTCCCTGGAAATGTCCATTTTTCTCCTTCTCCCACACACTCAAGAAGAAGCTCATGTCCAAGTAAAATAAAACCTGTTCTTTATAATTATTGAATCCAAGAAGAATGAATACCCTTATATGAATAAAATGGCATGCTGAAGAACAATTACAATAAGGATAAAAGCAGAGAAACAAACCATATATTGTGGGACTAATTTGAACTAACAAAGCCAAAGAAAATGGGAAACAAGGACAGCCAGGAATGATCCCATCAAAGTCGTCCTTCAGATTTTAGGCAAGACATGTCCCAGTTACTAGGACCAAAATATGCTTCCAAGTTATCTCCTATATAGGATCCCTGGAAAGAAGAAAGCTGTCTTAGACAGAAAAACAAACCAGTTTAGTGACAGGAAACAGAAAACATCTTTTGTTTTCAGAAGTAAATGAAAATGTATCGGTGTCTTTCCCAGGGCTATTTAACTTGCAAATGAACTCTGTCATTTGTTTATGCATGCAGATTTGATATGCTTCTCACCAACTGCAAGGAAAGATGTTAACACTGATCAAAAGCATTGCCTGGGAAACCAACTGTGGTGTGATGGAGCATTCTATCTGCAAGCACTATTCTACAGATTAGATTACAGACAGACAGACACACACACACACACACAAAGTGAAAATGTATGCATGTATATGTGTATGTATATACATGTATATGCATACATGCATATATGTATATTTTGGGTTTGTGGAATTTAGTTTTATTACTTTGCTTCTTTATGTATCAAAACCATTTAGACTGTTCCTATTTGCTGTTCCTTCTCTACATATTAAATTTAGCAGCTCTTTTAAGCAAAGAATAAAAAAAATGTAAACCTGGGTTTAAGGAAGTGGGTGGTAATAAACCTAGAAGGGAAAAAAAACTTATGCAGCATGCATAATTTCTTTTCTTTTCCTTTTAAGCAGTACACCTCTGCAGAAGTTTTATAAAATTCTATTAGAAGGCTATCAAATTTAATCAGACAGTGGATTTTCAGCCAGAAAGACCTGTGTTCCTGACAACTTAAACTTGTCATAGTAATATGAAATAGATTCAGGCTGTTTCCATATTAGAAATTTTATTTTGATCACATAAATAAGTAAAACCAAAGACAGGCTCAAGCCAGCTTTTTTTTTCTTCCATTTTATATGCAATCATCTTCCCTTTTACTTCCATACATTGTCTTTCTGTCTGTCTGTCTGTCTGTCTGTCTCTCTCCCTCTCTCTCTCTCCTTTTTTGCTAGTACAGCTCCATTATCACATTAGAAGGATCACATATTTTTGTACAAGATTGGGACAGAGTTCTTTTAGAGATGATTTAGATAGGTATAGAAAATAGATATATGTCTCTCACTAGCAATTCCTTAAAGATAGGGAAATGATATGTTATATTGTACTGACATTAGGCTTACATTATATCAAGTTACATTACATGGCTAGGAACTAAGTTATTTGAATGGCCATCTTTTCCCAGCTACATCTATCCAACCTACCACACACTAGGAATATTATTGGTCCCCTTCCCAATTAAGAATCACTATGAGTGAGTTGTGTGGTCATAAAAATTTTCTAAATAAATGTTGGACTTTTTAAAAAGGTGAAGGATTCAAGTCTTCAGTGGAATAACCCCAAAATTAGCCCTATCAACTTCAACAGTCTATAGACTTTTCAAGGTATCTGCAACATTAAATCTACACACAAGGGTTAAAAGCATGATTAATATGAAGGTGTACATGGTCTCTGTGTTCAAAGTGTCAAAGGAGGAGAGCTGAAATATACTTGTTTGGAATGATTTGCACATATCAGTAAAACTGAAAACCTGCCTATTTCAGGAAAATTTGTATGCACATTCGGTTGACTAAGCAGACATTTTGGCTCAATGTCTGCATCCTGAGTTACAACAGGATGAACCATTCCAGATAACCAGGCTACATTCTTCTTTGCGCATCTACTCCAGGCCTCCATAAGGTTGACATCCAAATCGAAATGAATCCTAGCAATGACAGATATTGAGCATGTATGGCCCTGTAAGATGTTTTTGAATCCCTTTAGCCCAGAGAGGGCTTGTATCACCCAAAACAGGATTGTGTGGTGACAACTTTCAGATACAATAAAGGTAGAAAAGTACTAGCACTTCACATCCTTACTGTGATAAGGTCGGCCTTAACTTTCCTTGACAATTAATGTTATGTCTACACTATGCAAGCATCTCCAGACTGAGGACAGTTACCAGAGAGCCATACTGCCCAGGTCTGAAGCCAGGCTTATAGGTAAGTACTTATCTAAACTCTATTTACACCTTGAAATAAAAATATGGAAAACCTTTCAGAGCTGTGGTAGTATTTTATAGAAAAAGAAAACAAAACAAGTATTGTAACATCTTTACATCAAACAGAATTATTATATACTGTAAGCTTTGGTAAACCACAGCTTATATATAGTATAATAATACTGCAGGCTGGAAGAAGATGGCCAATGGTGGAAGTTTTCTGTTGCACAGAACAGAATTTGTTCTTATGAGTAAGTACTCTGATATTCCCTGGCTACCTGCATTTCACAGACCCATATCATGCTGTCTTTCATTGTGGTTTAAATTAAAGCCAAAGCATACGTTCAAGAAAGTCAAGATGTGAGGTGAGGACAGCTCACAATCTTAGAAACCCCGTTCATTTTACCTGATTATGATGCAGGCTTTCACTACATTGTTGCATTACAACAGCATAAGCTTCGATTACTGATAGGACACAAGTAGCTTGCAGGTTGACCCCAACCAGTTCCTCCACGTTGCTTCTATATAGCAATAGCACTTCGATTTATATACTACTTCCTAGTGCTTTACAACACTCTCTAAGTGGTTTACAGAATCAGCATATTGCCCTCAACAATGCGGGTCCTTATTTTACTAACGTCAGAAGGATGGAAGGCTGAGTCAACTTTGAGCCAATGAGCATCAAACTCCTGGCAGTCGGCAAAGTTAGCCTGCAATACTGCATTCAATGCCACTGCACCACCATGGGTCAATATATATCTTTACGCAGGGAATTCCAGGCAAAAAAGACTGGAGAGAAAAATCCCCCTTCCTTTTCAGAAAGTTAGAACTAAGTCAAGTTTTACTGTCTATAAATTCTGTTGCAGTAGATGTGGACTGTGCTCTACCAAGTTAGAACTTTGAACCACATTGCTGGAACTAGATGGTAGCCATGAAAGAATGTCATAATCATCACAGCAGATTCATAGACAAGTTCACTGCTGATAAATAGACATATATAAATCGTCCAGTTTTGTTTTCCCATTTTTCCATTGTTGAGGTGGAATTGTCCTGTTTCAATATTAATTTACATTAAAAAAAATCACATTTGAATGTAATTCTTTTTTTTTTGTACATTTCTTTTAATATATAACATGCTTCTTTGCACATCTCTTTACAAAAAACGTGCAAGCAACTTTTTAAAATGAGCAAGCAGTTGTCTTGATGCTTTTAAGTCTTTTTGGATTACGTATGTGTGACTGCCCACTTTCTCTGATGTTCAGATGTGCAATCTTTTTTTAATGTAGAATTGCAACACAAAATTAGGACATCTGAATTTTAAAGATACTTTTATCTTTTATCTTAATATTGCATTTTTAGGATATTTGAAACTGTATAAACCATAATCTCTGTAATAGTTCCTTACAGAAAACTGAACTGAATTATTTGGGATGAAAATTTAGCCTTGATTTTAACATATCTGACTTTATTCTCCTATTGTAAAAATTGGGAGAAAGTTGCAGTCGAACAGTAGGAAGTATAAAGAGAGGGAAGGTTGCAATCTGGTTAGCTTTAATTGTTCTCTTCTGGAACAAATGTATTTAATTAAAAATGAGGCATTTTTGAATTAAAGTTTTTTTATTAAAAATATCAAGTGTGCTTCTGCACAAAAAAAAATACAAAACAAAATTAAACATATATCAAACAGATTTCAAACATTATTGCTAATTTAAGAGAGGAACAGAGTTACTTGACAACAGAAAATTGCTACTTTCTGTGGACAACCATTACTTAGAAAGATCTAATTACCTGTTGCAATGTTTTGAAGAGATGGTTAGGAAAATTTCCGTGGCTATCTATTACATTTTCTCATTATCTGATTGTCATTCACTGTTTTGTGAGACTCATTTTCTTTTATGTTCGTTCACTTATGTATAAATCTTGACAATGAATTATACATAATGAAAAAGTAAACCTAGTTTATTAAAGTTCAACTTGGGGACAGGAGATAGTATAGAAATTAGGATCCACTCCTTTCTTCAGCATGTAGTCTGAAGTATCAAGTGATATTTTGAGGTAAATTATTTTTTATTATTTTTCTTAAATTGTTGTTTGTTAAATTACCAGTGTGTGTTTTAAAAAGATATTATCTTTTGTCTATATTATCTTTTGTCTATCAGAACAAATTCATTTTATTAGCTACTCATATAAATAATTTGTGTCTCTCTGTCTGTACATGTACCTTTCAGTCCTAGATTGGTCCCTGCTGTTTTCTTGGCAAAATTTCAGAACTGGTTTGCCATTGCCCACTTCTTAGGCCTGGACTGGCTAGCTGAATTTGTGCTTAAACTTTCTCAGGATTTAAAACAAAAACCAAGGTCTTAAAGATCTCTCTCACTATCTTTTAAAATCCAATTTGTGGCACCTTGATACTATTTCAAATGTATTATCAAATTGTAATCTCAAAGGAAGGGAAGAGAAGAGAAGAGAAGAGAAGAGAAGAGAAGAGAAGAGAAGAGAAGAGAAGAGAAGAGAAGAGAA
>BHFT01041023.1:0-12675 GCA_004320025.1 Laticauda laticaudata
TTTTCCCCTCTTTCCCTTTCCCTCATATTTTTTTCTTTCCTCTTCCCATAATCCTAGTTTCCCGTTACTTTTTTGAATTTCTCTTGGTGTTTTAAATTTTGATAAGCCAATAAAAACATTTCAAAAATAATAATAAAGTTATTTTAATATTTTTTGCATTTTAATATTTTTTGACATCAGACACCTTCAACAGGGGCCTTTGTAACTTTTTTCGTTGGGGAAAAAGAAGACAATGTTTCACTTCTCATCCAAGAACTCCATCAGTTCTGATGGTGGCGGTTTCCTCTTTCTCAAAGAAGACACAGTCCAGTTGCCTTTTAAAGAAAAACAAAAAGCACATTGAGAAAACCATGACTTGGTTGACTGAGAATCTCCACTGATATTTAGGAAAGCTGGCTACATACTATCCCAAGAAGACCTGCAGAAATTTCCATGGATCATCAGTGGTTTATAGACCAAGAGTAATCTTTCTTTCTTTCTTTCTTTCTTTCTTTCTTTCTTTCTTTCTTTCTTTCTTTCTTTCTTTCTTTGTTTCTTTCCTTCCTTCCTTCTATCCTTCATCATCATTCATTAGTTGCAAAGTCATGTCCAACCATCCCGACCCCGTGGACAATGTTTCCCTCCTTCCTGTCCCTCTACCATTTCCTGAGAGCTCATTTAAACTCACACCGAACTGCTTCAGTGGATCCATCCAGCCACCTCATTCTCTGCTGTCCTTTCTTCTATTGCCCTCAATCTTTCCCAGCATTAGCCCGTTCTCCAGTGAGTCCTTCCTTCTCATCAGATGGCAAAAGTGTTTGCCCTTTCATTTTCAGGATCTGGCCTTCTAAAGAGCAGTCAGGGTTGATCTTCTTAGGACTAACGGGTTTGATCTCCTTGCAGTCCAAGAGACTTACTGGAGTCTTTCCAGCACTTAGTTTATCAACTGTCTCAATCTTCAGGTTTACAGAGCTAGAATATAAGATTACTTTCAGTTGCAAAATTGTAATGCTTAATTATCAGAAAAACAAGCCAGATTATACCACAAACGTAATATAATACTGACTTCTTTACTCAGTGCTTGTTCTCCAAAGACTAGTAACAGCTTGTGATGGAAATGTCAGGAAATATAACCAACATAGAATATTATAAGTCCTGGGAAAGTACAAAGGGTGAGAAAGCAACTGTGACTTATTATGCCTAAGTAAAATTGAAGTAAACAATGTTTTTGAAGGCATTTAAGGTTCTATTAGATACTGCGTGTATTAAGTTCTTTTCTATACTGCTAGCAATTCTGTTTCCTGAATTTGTATTTTCAAAGGCTGACAAATCATACCTTTGCTGAAGGATGATAGTCCTACTTTATGTAGCCATAATTCTGGGCTGTTTACAAGAATAAACAACCCTTACATAGCAAAGAAATAACCCAACCCAAGATGACACTGTCAATCAACTGAGCAAAGTTCATTGAGAACAAAAAAAAGTACTTATTTATTAATTTGTTAAATTTATTTGCTGCCCATTTCACAGTGGGTCTTCTCTGGATGGTAAAATAGATTTAACTTATCTCCAGAATGTTAACAAAGTTGATGTAATGATAAGATAGATAGATAGATAGATAGATAGATAGATAGATAATAGATGATAGATAGATAGATAGATAGATAGATAGATAGATAGATAGATGATAGATAGATAGATAATAGAAAGAAAGATAGATAGACAGACAGATAGATGATAGAATTAGATTTAGAATAGAATAGAATAAATTTCTTTATTGGCCAAGTGTGATTGGACGCACAAGGAATTTGTCTTCTGTACATAAACTCTCAGTGTACATAAAGACAAATATAATATAAAATGTAATATATAATATATATAATATAAAAAGATAATATAAAGTGATAAATCATGATCATAATCATAAATACTTCATCATGAATCATAGCAACACTTAGATGGATAGATAGATAGATAGAAGATAGATAGATAGATAGATAGATAGATAGATAGATAATAACTTTAAGGCCTTGGAATAAATATATGTTTGTATGTAAATAAAATGGGGACTGTGTGTACTCCAGCTGTGAGAACTTAATATCTCAGAATGGTCTAATCATAGTTAAAAGCACTCAGTTAGAAACCAGGGACTGGTAAATCTTGTTCCACCTTGGGCGTAGAAAAACCAACTGGGTGAATTTGAGCCATCCACTCTTTCTCAGCCCAACTCATCTCATAGGAATGTTGTGAGGAAAATAAGAAGAAGAATAAGTAATGAATATTGTGTTCATTATTTTTGGAGTGGTGCAGAGGCTGAGAGGTAGAGCTCTTGCCTCACAATCAGGAGGCTATAAGTTCAATACCAGGTAGCAGCAGATATTTCTTTCTCTGGGTAAACTGCATTGGTGACAGGAAGGGCATCTGGCCAGTAAACCCTCAGCTCCATTCAGTTGCCCTGACTCCACCCCATGCAAGGGATTACAGGGTCATTAAAAGACAAAAAAAGTATTTATTATCTTCAGTTATTTATAAAAATAACAAAATCAAGACATATACAGGACATGTGTACCCCACATACCTCTTAAGAAAAGCAGGGCTGGATAGATGGGCAGATTTGATTCTGGCAGGTGTTGCTTGATGGATAATAGTATTAGGCCATCTAAGGATTTAAAGGTAAAAGAATTAGAGGTTTTAAGGTTAAGGCAATTGTGTTACCCTAAAAACAAACCAGCAAACAAAATCTCCCTCTATCAAATAATTCTTCCTCCGTGGGTGTGTTTACTGATAAAAATGGATGCTGCAATATTATTTTCACCCAGGGCCATAGGCAATAGCTTTTTAAAATAAACAAAAGATAAGAAATCTGAACACAGATCTCTTGCGTCCTATGTTGTTTTTTAGATAATGTAAGTATTTTTTTTATTTTGGCATCTTTATGAAGACTTCAACTCCCAGAATTACCCAGTCAACCTTCGGGGACCGCCAACTTTGAAGTTGAGAAACACTGGCTTATTGAAGCAATGGACTGTGTTACAGAAAAGATCAGATGACCACTGTTCACACACAACTATGATTGATAAATCAGCTACTATATATGACATACAGTTCACAATCTCCTCACACATACTGTAACTCAAGACTCCCAAAATTATGTATAGCTTAAATAATATACTGCTTTCTTCCCTGATTATATGCCAAGTCTGACTGCTGAGACACTTCTCACTCAGTTAACCCTTGAAGTATCTGCATATTGGTCCATTTAGAGCAGGGGTGTCAAACTCATGGCCCATGGGCCAGGTGCATCATGTGCTGGCCCTGCCCCCACCCTTAGCATATCGGGGAAAAAATCCCGATATGTCAGATGATGATGTCGTGACACTGCAAATTTGACACCCCTGATTTAGAGCCTTGACAGGAAACAGACACCTTGTATTTCCAAAGAAGAGTGTCCAACAAAGTATTTGGGCAATTACATGAGACTACAGAACTCATATTGGATTCTGTATGTTCATACTCCTTCAAAATAGTTATCGTAAGCTCACCATAGGCTCTTTTTTAACACCTGACTGCATCATTCTTCAGTTGCACAGGTTAGATGACACATGATTCAATCCCTAGTTCACAAAAATAGCCAAGAATTTTATTATGTTTTCTGTCTTTCTGTTTTCTGTCTTTTTATTGACCTGTTTGTCCAGTTCGTCCCAAATCTAATGTTCATACAACATTGAATCACACACTAGCCAATACATTTTAATGTAATGAAATGTCAAACTAAATGGCCACCTATGAGTGGGTATAAAAGGATTATAAAAAGCATCATGGGATCATTATACAACTGACATGAGTTATTACATTAAGAGAAAATTGCAAATGTCTTTCTAACAACATTGAAACTTAAAAAAAGTTGTTTTATAGTTCAGTGTGTTGTGCTAACACAGAAAACAGTAATGTTTTATAAATCAGGTTTACATTAACCATTGCTGAGTGAGTCATGGAAACATAGCTATATTCTATATTTGTAAATCTATAAATACTCCTTGAATTTGGCCATGAGATCTTCCTTTTTATCTGGAATTTGTGTGGCTTATTTTAGCTTAGAGTTTGCGTGGTTGCTTTTCTCCATTTTAGTTTTTTTTTTTACCATCAATAAATAATGTACTACAAACAAATTTAAATAATAAAACCTAAAANTGCTTTTCTCCATTTTAGTTTTTTTTTTTACCATCAATAAATAATGTACTACAAACAAATTTAAATAATAAAACCTAAAATATGGCTTTAAAAATACAATCAAAGCATATTAAAAAATGAAAACATTTCATTTCATCATCTAAATTCATCAGCTAAATTCAATTCATCAGCTAAAACCTTCTTCCATATCAAAATCTTGGCTACAAAGATCCCTATCTAATATTTGGGATAATTGGTGTATTATTTCCAGTCAGCAGACTGAATAAGAATTATAGAAATCGATGTCCAAAACATCTGGCTGTATTCTTTCAACATCAAATCTTATATTCCTGAAGCAAAACACTTTTTTTTTTTACAAAGGAAATATATAAAGTAAACTTAAGAACAGGGGAGGGAAAGTCTTCTTCACTTACATGATCATTTTTATTACTATCATTAAATTTCATTTGCCTGCAGCATTTCTTGTAAAGTGCTCATCATTTTCTGGTGTTGGGAATGTAATAATAAGGGAAGAAAAATTAAAGACCTGAAGTCAAATTAGATGATGAATCCCATCTACGCACTTAAGAATAAATCAATAATCTGAATCTCTCCTCCCTTCTGTTTCATCTGAGGCAATTTCTTAGCTCTTTCCCAAACATGATTCTGATGCCAATTTTCCTTCCTTTGAGGAAAGTGTAACTTGATTGTGTAACTCAAGGGTGAAGTACATGCTTTGTGTATACTACTGAAGCTCTGTAGCAGTCAAAGTAGGACTTGAAAAACTCTTTAAAAAGTTGCAAGTAAGACTTGAAAAACTCGAAGTAGGACTTGAAAAAAAAGCTGCAACTCTGGGGTAGAATTTATTCTGATTTAGTAGAAGGCAATTCTCCTGAGTCCTTCTAATACATGTCCAATTTCCCCAAAGATCAATTTCTAAATCCTGCATTGACTCCTTTTTTGAATTATGTTTTTTTTTAATTTCTCATAGAACATAGAATAATAGATTTGGAAAAGACCTTGGAGGTCTTTGAGTCCAACCCTCTGCTGGAGTAGGAGACCCCATACCATTTCAGACAAATGGTTGTGCAGTCTCTTTTTGAAAGCCTTCAGTGAGGGGGCACCCACAACTTCTGAAGGCAAGTTACTCCATTGGTTAATTGCTCTCATCAGAGGTGGTATTCAGCAAGTACTGACCAGTTTTGGAGAACCGGTAGCAGAAATTTTGAGTAGTTCAGAGAATCAGCAAATACCACCTCTGACTGTCCCCATTCGCATCTATTCTCTGCCTCTCGAGTCCCAGCTGATTGGCTGGGTCTTCTTTTGTTGCCCTGCACAGGAGAACGGAGCTGGAAAGCAGGTTAGTGGGGTGGGGAGGAAATGGAGATTATCCCTGCCACGCCCACCAAGCAACAATCACAGAACCGGTAGTAAATTTTTTTAAATCCCACCACTGGCTCTCACCATTAGGAAATTTCTTCTTAATTTTAGATTGATTCTCTCTTTGGTTAGTTTCCAACCACTGTTTCTTGTCTTGCCTATTAATGCTCTGAAAAATCAAGTTTGACCCCCTTGTCTTTGTGGAATTTACCATGTCTTTCATGTTTCCTAATAGATATTATTCTGCAGATTTTCTCACTTTTATTTTTCCAGGATTCATGCACTACTTTCCTAAAAGGTGAGTGTAGTTTTTGTGCAACAATTTAAAAATGGTTAACCATTGCCTTCTTTCAAAATTTATTTATTTGCTTCCCGTCTAATCTTTCATTATGAGATTTATTGGTGATGATCTCCCATCCAAGTTAGTAAAATCATTGAAGAAGTCCTAATTAGTAGATTGCAAATTTAATGGGTTGAAATACAGAACTCAATCTTTGTGGCAAACACACTTCCATTTCACGGGTAAGTCCTCTCTATTGGAATCCAGCCTGAACACACACATTTATACATAATTATACAAATAATGCAAATTGAAGTTATCTCACTTCAGGTCTTATAAATACAACTTCATTTCAAATGGTCCACTAAATTGAAGTTTTACGATACTAACCAGGTTCATCTGCTTAACTTTCTAATACATATAGATTTTTCCTATGGGCTTAAGAACATTTAAGCAATGGGTAAGCAAAATTTATCTTTCTTAAACAGCTAGGAAAAAAACTATAGCATTTCAAGAAACGATGTAACCCATTTTAGGTTCCTCCGCAAATGTAATCAAAGTATTGCTCCCAAGGATTTAATCTATGAAAAGACAGTGTGTTCTATTGTATACATTAAAATATGTTTGCATTGTGTTTTCAAAAACATTTCTACTGTTGCCTTTAACTGCTGAAAACCAAGTACCCATAACTTTGGTTCTTGCACCTTCCCGCATTCTGAGAAATTTCCCCCATATTTCTTCCCCCAAAATAAATATAATAACACATTTTCTCCTAGTCTGCTGTTATTCTCACTTCTGACTTTATTTTCTTGAAGTTGGAGAAGATAACTTACTTTTGTGAACCATTTTTGTAAAGTCCTATGGTGTAGCTGTGGAGAAGAGAAATGACAAAGACTTATTTGAATTGCTAGGCAGCCAAAGGATGTTACCCTCATCTCCTCCGGACTGATAAACAGGACCAATTATTGTAGAAAACTGAATTAAAGAAAGCACAGTATGGTAGATATTGCCCTATAAATCAAGATCAAAAAAGAAATTCATCTTTTTATAGTCCTGAATTGTAATTTCTATATGTCACATCTACACAGGCATTTTTTTTAGGATTAAAAAGCTTTTGGAATCTCAGTTATTCAACACATATAATAACCCTTTCAATTTTTGCATATATAAGATTCATATAACAGATTAATATGGTCAGTTTGTTTAAATTTTCTCTCAATCTATCATTGTGGTTAGGAATTTAGCAATATGCGAACCATGACTTTGTGGCTTGTTCAATAAATTATAGTTAAAGCAAAATAAGCCTTAGAATGAATTGAGCCAAGTAAGCTAAAAAAAAAATAGGGTGGGTTGCCACCATAAGCTAAGGCATCAAAAAACAAACAAAGCACTATTTCCAAATTATATCTAACCAAATTTATAATGTTGTATGATTGCTAATATACAATTGATTAAGCATGTTGTGTGAACACAGCTGCTGCCTTCTGGCATACACTAATTTTGATTTAGCATTTATCATCTCAATTCATTGAAATAAAGTTTCTTTTAAAAAAGACTAAAAAGATGGAATGTCTCCACTGTTTATATCCAGCAGTTTAAATTGATTGGTGCAGCAAGAAAATAAAATCTGTCTCAACAAGAATATACTTGTTTCAATAACTTACATCCTAGGTTCACATATGGATTTATTCTTTAACTATTTCAATCCATAGCTAGTCAAATTGACAACTATTCTACTGGTTCTATTATAATACTGGTTATAATACAGCTATATTGGTTGAGATAAGGAATATCAAATTTGTGTTAGATGGTAGTTTAATATGTTACAATTAGAAAATAATTGTATTGGCTGATCTGCAATGAAAATACATATATACATATACATATATACATATAAGTACATTCACACACACATCTATTTCATCTGTTTCTATATATACATGATATATGTGTGTGTATGTTTGTATACACACACACACACATACATATATACATGCACACAGTATACATATGTACAGTGTGTGTGCGCTTATATATATACATATATATCTCAGATCAACAAATATGAGAAATATAGTATATTCAAAGTTTACATGCAGTGTAGAATTTACTATAGCATATGATTCATTTTAAAATACTTACAATAATTTTAAAAAGAATGTAAAAAGTTTTGAATATGGTTGTGAGAAATCATACTTGGAAATGGTGTCTGTAGGTCTGTTAAGTTGGCATTTAAATGTATGTTATGATGTAGAATTTTAATAAAATCTGTTATATAGATCTATTGGGAAGAGAGGGAAAACCAAAGAAATTGTTGGCTTCTCAATTGAAATATATAATTGAAGTATAATGTAATACATATAATAAAGTATTATGATTTCTTATTATGAGCATAGTTAAAGAATTATAATTTGTATCTGTGGTATTTTATTCCAGTTATAACTAGAATTCTATTGTAATCTAAAATTGAAAGCTGTTCAACAATGTTATTGGGAAATAAATTATAATTTGTTTTTTGTTCTTGACTGACTTTGGGAACATTTTATTCAAAATTAGCACTTTTTAATGAAAATTTTGGGTTGGAAAGGATGGATTTAGCTATTTTATATTATCTCACTGTAAATGATACTTTAAATGTTTGGAGAGGGAGAAGAATATAACTTGCTTAAAATTATTGAATGGGAATATTTGCAGACAAAACAGTTGTTACCTGTTCATTTTAGGTCACGTGGCTTATTTTAAAATCTTACGAATTTGAAGATTAGACAAACACTTTTTAAAGAGTAAGACGACAATTCAGTTCTATCAATATTTAAAGTATTTTACTAAAACAATGACTGATAATGTACAAAAATTGGAATAGGGGATTGGCGCCTCCTATTTTGTCAATAGTTTCCAGTTTTAAGAAATGTTACATGAGTTTTTTATGGTTTTAAAATGTAGTAATACATCCAAAATGTAAATATTTGGTGAGGGCTAAATTTGTGTGTGTGTGTGTTTGAGGGGGGGGGGGGAAACNTGTGTTTGGGGGGGGGGGAAACTCTTTCTTCTTGGAAACCAACTATATTTAAAAGGTTATTTTGCTCCTCTCTATCATCTTTTTGTCCTCCTGTATCAGTTATTAATATTAAAAGTGTTAAAAATTGCCTTACATTCAGTGAAATTCAGATCTCCCTTGCACAATATTATCTTCATCAGTTTCCAGAAATACTGGACTAAATCATCCCAAATCAGCTGGTTAGCATCTTTCCAGATTTTAAGGCAGGAGCTTTTCCCATTTACAACTAGAAAAGTGTAGATTTAAACCTGATTGCTGCAACACCACCTGATCACAGCCACCTTGTGAAACCCTTGGTGTCCAAAGGATTCTTTCTAAGCCATGCGGGCAAGACACACAATTCAGTGTGGTCATTTACTCAGGATTTGTTCGGTTTCTGGTTCTGGCAAAGGAAAAACCCTACCAGCTGAGGAAGAAAGTTTTCTTATATGAGTAAAGAAATGACAGTTCAGTGTTTTAAAGGAAATGTGTGGTTTTTAAACCATGCTAGTTGAAACAGAACAACCAAGCAGAGGAGGATAACCCCGGAAGCTGTGGTGAGGAGTAGAGGGATGAGACAAGAAACATAGATACTATTTACATCTAAATATCTCTGCCACCACCCACTCTGTATGCCAGCTTTGATCTAACAATGTCAGCTTCATACTATTTTGGAAACTTTCCTATTTGTTCCGCAGTATAAAGATTGAAGCATTCAAAATCACATCACAACTATCTTGTTAGGATAAAAAAACCTTATCCAATATTTTTCCGCCTTTCTCAATATTATGAATGTTACCATAAATAGTACTTTATTGAATTATATATTTGGAGCACCATCTTCCAGGTTGTGATTCGGTTTATTTGCTAAAATTCCATTCCTGCTGATCTCCCAAAGCTGTAGCACACTGTATGTACTATTCACTGATATATACTGAATGAGGGTGCAAAGAAGTGGCAGTGCACAACAATAAGTAACAACCCAGAAGAAAAAGGAGGTTATCCAAGTCCATTGGAATGTTTTCCTGGTTTTTGTTTTAATGAAGTGGTGAGATAGGATGCTAGTTTTTAAATAAAACTGACCAGAAGTACATTTAATGATTCTCAAGTTTAAGGCTAGGTCCCACTGGCCGACGGATGCAAAATGTATGCAAAAAGGACACAGTGGACGAGCAAAATTTTGGGGGTGGCTCCATCCATTGTTATTCCGCTCCAAAAGTGTCCCAAATTTGCATAAACAGAACGGAAAAGAATGGGAAAACGGACGGTAGTATGTAGCGCATGTTAAGCAGATGTTCGTAGGAAGCCTAGCGGATGGAAGCGGATGACACATCCGAAGGGCTTCCGGGGGAGAATTGCGAAGCAGACACATAGTGGAAGGAGTGGATGCATAGCGGATGACATGATGCATCACGGACGCCTATAGGATGCATACGGATGCAAGCTGAATGCATAGCGGATGCCAGCATTCACTGCACATGTGGGGAGGATGAATTGCGTCAGCTCACGGATATAAGGATGCAGCGCACAAGCTGTCAGCATTCAGAGGAAAACTTGTTGCCACGAAACATCTTCGGAATAACACCATGGTTCGTCAGTCAGGGAAGAAGAGAAAGCCTGTGCCTACTCCTGCCAGTCCTGGCAAGAAGGATAGAACCACCATCCCACCCCTGGCACTGACTCTGAAGCTAGTTGTGGGCTTCTGCTGGTGCTGCTGCTGGTGCGTGGTGGTGCTTCTCCTTCTGCTGCTGCTGGTGCTCTGGTGGCTTCTCCTGCTGGTCTGTGCGTACTGCTGGTGCTGCTGGTGCTTTTCCTCCTGCTGCTGCTGCTGGTGGTGGTGTTGCTGCTGCTGGTGGACCAGCCCAAGGCCCTCAAAGCTCTGCTGCTCAAGCCCTTTCCAGAGGGAGGAAGAGGCAGGGAAGGAGAAGGGAGAGAGGAAACAGTACCTTTCCAAGACATAGGAGGAGGTGCTGGAATGGCTGAGGGAAATGATACCTGTGGAGGAAGGGCCACAGATCGTATCGTCGACACCAAGAGGAAGCAGGCAGCTTGAGAGACAAGGCAGAGAGCCTGGGCTACACTTCAGAACACTCCTGGGATGGTGGAAGCACATGCACAGCTCTGGTATGGCAAGCTTACACCTGAAGAAATTCTGACAGGCGCTATCAAGCTCACTGGACCAGGAGATTAGAATCAATGGCCAAGATGCAGCTTCCTGCTGAGGTGTGAGGTCCGCCACCGAGGAGCAAACCCCTCTGACAACCCTGTCCCCTCAGACAGCCCACAGACAGCCAGTCCTCTTCCAGACAGGAGACAGCTATCGTGTCCAGGCAGGTATTTCAGAGGGCCCATGGAAGAGACCCCCCGACAGACTGCACTCCCATGCCAAGGACCGGGAGAGATCCCCTCTCACAAATGGAGGAAGAAGCAGCAGCCACAGAGACCAAGACCCACCCCCACCCCCAGCTCCACCTCCACAGAAAGCAGGCAGAGAGGCAGATTGGAGGGCTAGACCACACTGTTCTGCTGGATATCAAGGACACAATCAAAACCAGCACAGAGCTTCTCTCTCAGCTGGTCCACAGTGACATACCATGCGTCAGAACAGAAGCCCTTCATCACCTACATGAGCCAGACCCTCATGGACATGCCCGAGCCCAGTACCAGGTGATGAAGGAAGGATCACAGCTCTTCTGCACAACCCTCCAGGCCCTACTGAACCTGCTCCGACCCAGTCCAGGTCTGCTCCTCCACCCCAGGTGATGTTACGCCCTTCCACGGCTTTCAACAGCCCTCACCTACCAAGGCTACGAGTACCGAGGACTTCCCACAGCAAAAAACAGACGCTTCCCAGTCAGCCCAGGTTCATCGCACGCAACAGACGCCTCACCTACCCAGCTGCACAGACCGGAGAGCCCCCACTAACACTCCTCCTTCCTCCACCCCACAGCCAAGCCCCCAATGACAATCTGTCATCAGTCTTGGGCTCTAACATCCCAGGTCCTTGAGAAGGCCTCTCAACCTCACGACTGAGTCAGCTTCCTGAACACACCATCCCCTGTTGTACTCTCGGGGCCAAGCACCCCAATGGTGCCTCAGACCAGCCTCCAGCCACAGCCACCTCCACAGTCCTTGGCCGCTTGACAGCTGAGACATTGACAATGCCTCAAGTGACTGAGAATAGTGCCGAGACTGAGTTGTTACCTGTTCACTTTATCTTGCTTAAAGACACTTTACTTGGTTCATTTGCTTCTTTAATAAAGTCACACAGTTTACTTAAGACAGTTATTAATAAAGGTTATCTTTGCTCACACACTTGGTTCATTTAATTTACTTTATAAAGTGTTGGTGAAAACTTTGAAAATGGGTTAAAGCCTTTGCATGCTTGTGGATGGGTTAAGATAGCAGTGATAGATAGGAAGCTGTGTGGGTAAGGATAGTTGTGGGATGGGTAACGATAGCTGTGGATAGATACCTCCAGTGCAAACACAGTGGGTCTGTATGGTCCACCCTCCCAGCTGCCACACATATGGACCTTTTGTATCAATAACAATTTATTCATTGATCAACACATTTTCAATATAAACAAAGCTCTTTATTAATCGCCTATTCATTGTAGGCCATCAACATACATGCACAATCTCATCAGTGTTATGAGACAGGCTTAAGGAAGCATCCATTAACCATCTATCATCCTGTCTTGCCACTCCACTGTTTCCAGCTGGGAGTTGCACCAGTGTTTCAGGAGGTTGCGCTGCTTCGTCCCTTCACGTGAAGCTCTGTTGGCCTCTGTACGTCCACAGTGTCTGATCAGGATCTCTCTTCTTTG
>BHFT01041025.1:0-11243 GCA_004320025.1 Laticauda laticaudata
AGAGAGTATTGGATACATTTTCGCCTCGTAATTCGCTGAGTGGACGGCGGAAAGTTTTGAGAGCTCAAAACCTTTTGAAGCGCGAAGAAATGGTAATAGACGGATGCTGGACGGATAGAGAGGAAGCAAAACGGAGGCAGTGAGTACAGAACGGAAGCATCGCATTAACCAACGGATGTAAGCGTTTTTCTCCATTTTACATCCTCTTTCCATCCTTTGGTGCAGTGTCACAGGGGCTTAAGATCCATGTGGCTCCAACCCTGTTGCAACTCTGGAAGGCCTTTAAGACTTGTCTGTTCTCTCAGGCCTTGGGTTAAAGCAGGAGAAGCCCTTGTTGGATGTATTATTGTATACTTTTTTTGGTCTTGTCTGTTTATTCTGTATTTTGCTTTCATTTTGTTTTGTCATATAATTATTTGGAGATTATATGGAGTGGGGTAACAAATAAACAAGTTTCTTAATGACTTTAGTTCAGCTTTGAGGTAAGTGTCAAGTAGAGAACCACAGGATTGTATCCTGGGTCTTGTGAGTCCAATATGTTCATCAGCGATTAGGGGAAACTTATATAGTTTGCATATGATACAAATCTGGAAAGGGTGGCCAATTTTTCAAATGAAAGAAAGAAGATTGAAATAGCTCTAGACGTAGAATGAAATGAATAGGAAGAAATTTAACAGGAAAAAAAATATAAATGTCTGTATCTGTGTAGAGAAACTATAAGGTACATGTGTAAGATGGAGGAGATCCAGCTTGAGAGGAGTATATGTGAAAAAGATCTAGATGTCTTTGACTACCATAAGTTAAATCTGAGCCAGCAATGTGACTGTTCTGCTAAAAAGACAAATGCCATCAAGGGGTTCATAAACTGGAGCACAGTCTAAATCAGGGCAAGTAATTATTCCACAGAGCTCTTCTGGAGTGTTGAATACAGTTTTGGGTGTCACAGTTAAAAAAGAATGTTTGGAACAAGTTTGTGGCAGAGATATTAAGACTGTAAATGGCTTGAGAACCAACATTTATTAAAAGAACTGGATATCTATAGCCTACCAAAAATACTACTTAGAGGAGTTACCATGGAAATCTTTAGATATATAGAGAGTACCAGGAAGGAGGAAGGAATGTATCCTCTAGGTCCAAGAGGTCAGGGTCGACATTCACTTTTCCTTAGCTGGGAATAATTAATAAAAAATAAATTGCATAAAATCTATAAAAGTGCTAGACTATTTTCCTTAAAATAGTCTTGGTAATTATTTCAATGGGAGTATTTAAAATACCAATCAGAAAAACTTGCCTTGGGAAACAAAAATTTTAAAATTATCCTGGAAGATTATAGTGGCAAACCACTTCCACATTATACCCCAAAAAACAGCATGGATGGATTCACAAAAATCAAGTTCAGTTTGAGGTAGGTTTTATTTTTTATGCATACTTGAAAACACCTATTCTGATCTGAAAAATTATACACTGAACAACTTTAAATTCCCTCATGCTTTTGGCTTAAACATTATTTTCGGCAAGTGTGGTGGCCTCAGAGCCAATCATCGTTGAGACCTTCTTAATAATGGTTTCCTGTTAAATTACTCACCATATGATTAAGGAAGAGCAAGGCCTCAAAGGATCACTGAAAATAATTTAGTGACTCAGCTAGGGATTAAAAGAAATATATCAGAGATTTCCCCCCAGAAAAATAGCATGATCTGAGAAAAACATATCTACTGTAGCATAAATGAAGATGCAGCTAACTAATGTTCATCTTGAAATATTTCTAACTCATGCATATTGGGGAAGTTGCATACAAAAATGTGTATAAGCAAAACAAGTTTTAAAATGTGCCTTAGGGAAAGATGACTATGCAGTACAAGCATGAGGTAAGGTAAAGCAGGTACGTATTTATTTTACATGTTTAAAAAAATGGAAGAAAATTTGACAGAATGATTAATACTTGAATATGCACCATACTGAAATATGCTTTCCAACCCTCCTTTCAGTGTATTCAAGTATTATGACTTCTTCAGATACAGTCAGTTTAATTCATTCAAATGACAACTTAATACAAATCTTCTTAAGGATAATACATGATAAACTATTTTTCAGTGCATTGTTGAGCCTCCCAATTTTATCGTTGTATCATTAGTTTCCTTTGTTTGATAAGGCATATAATAAAAATTGACAAAACATTTATGTTCCTTAATTTCTAACTCACACACATAAATTCAGATAATCCCTGTGTTACAAGCGTTCCCTTAACAAACTTTCAGATATGCAATAAGCACCCCCCAGTGTCTGCAAACAAGTCCCCAAACTACGAATCTTGCAGCACCACTGCAGTTGTTTGCCTTTACAAATAACTGTCGAAACTCTGCAACATTCGGCCTGAACGTTGCTTGCCAAAATGGAGCTTCCAAGGGGCGGATCCTATGCTCCATTTGGCATGTTGCAAGCCAAAATAGAGCTTCTGAGTGGTGGATCCATCCCACAGAATCTCCATTCAGGGCTCATGCTCCCACAATTTCTTTCCTCCTCACCCAACCTGCTGCACTGGGTAATTTACCTTGTGAAGATCTAGCAAGCAGTCTCTGCTTCAGCCTCTCAGCTGTGTGCCCCCCTGCAGTTGTGTTTGGGGGTGGATCAGGTTTACTGATTCTCTTTTTGACACTCCATGGACTTCCTCCGACCTTTTGCAGCTTCTATTTCAGCCTGCAATGCGCCGGGAAAGGCATAAGAATGGTTGAAGGGAGTTTGGGGGAGGCCTTAGGTGGTTTTATGCAGGTGGCCTTTTCCATCAGTAGCCCCTCCCAATGGCTTCCCCACTCTGAAATACCTTATATGCAATTAACAATCTTCGCATTCAATTAGTGAATGCATGAGTGAAAGGAGGAAATGATCCTGTTCTCAACATATGAGATTTACTTCCATGAATTGTCAGGTTACGAATGGAATGGGCAGGCTCCATTACATTCATAACTCTAGAACTACTTGTATTAGATTTCCAGTTTGGCATCACTGCAGGACAGTCTAGAGAGCAGGGCTCCACGAATCTAGGCTGAACCCTCATTGTTGGGGGGCCTTTCAAGGGTTCAAGTCATCCTGAAGGAGTGACAAAGCAAGGAGAATTTTGTAGATGACAGAGAGTGGCAACTCTCCTGCTGATCCAAGGTTTATCCTTCTATCCTACAATGAAGAGGTGAGGCGGCCGCCGTGAGGCTGAGACAACTGAAGAAAGAAATGTGCTAGAGCTATGTGTGAACAAACCAAATTATTTGCCAGCATTGCAGTAACTTGTTATCTTCCTATGGTTACATGACTGAAAATATTGTTAGGAACAAAACTATTAGAGGTTCCATAGGTCTGTTATTTTTATCACTTGATACTAACAACCAATTTGCCTTTGTCTATCAAAAAAAATATGTTATTTTAGATTTATATAGCTACCCAACTCTCATAATCATGCATCAAAAACAATGATTTTAGGTAAGAAATCTATAAAACCTTTAAAAAATATTTATCTCAGTGACAAGCAAATCTGTAATGATATATGATTGCAAATTTAATTGATTCAAGTTATTTTTATATCATGTACAGTAATCAAATAAAAGTATTTTGGCTTCCTATTCTACAGAATATGCAAGGATCAAACTTCTGAAAATTCGCTTGTGATATCTCTCTTAAGAATCCACACCTTTTCTGACATTAAAATTTGAATTTAACAATACTTTTTTCAATAAGATTTAATCAAAGAGAAAATTAAAGAAGCACTTTAGGTGGACTATTTATATCTTCTTTCAAATGAGCAACTATTCATTTGTTCAATTATTCCATGAAATCTATAGGATGAATATAATTAAATCAATGTTGTGAAATCAGGATTACATGAAGTACTATTTTTCTGCCTGAGTTAGACGGTTGTTTGGTATCTACAATATTTATCAACAAACATAATTCAATTGAACATAAGCTGTTGATTTTTTCATAATCATCAATTGGAAAAAAAATCCAAGGATGTTCTTGTTTCTTCAAAAAACAATTGCAATCGGTCTGCCTTCCATTGAGCACCTATATTTTGCACAGGTCAGAGGGAGGGCTGAGAAAATAGATACAGACCCCCCACATCCTGGACATAACTGTTTCGACTTCTCCTTTGGATGCCATTATAGGGCATTGATTGCATGCTAAAACAACTATACAGACAGACGGGTTTTTTCCTTTGTGCCTTCACTCTTCTGAATGGTATGGTTGTATAATTATTATTACTATTATTATTACTATTATCATCATCTTCTCTACTAGGTATCTTATTTGTATCATTATTATAATTATTATTAACTCCACTATTATTAGTACCTGTTGCTTTGCATGTACACTGAGCGGGAGACGGGAGGTCTTGTATGTATAACTACACTTGGCCAAATAAAGATTTTGTTATTCTACTCTACCCTATCCGACTCTACTCCACCCTACCCTTATTCTATTCTATTCTATTCTATTCTTATCTGATGTGAATAAATAATACGTACTAAGTGATCAGGGTAGGATCAAGATTTCTACAGATTTAAGAAATAATTCAGGTATTTAAATACCTCTTCTATAAAACATTGTATCATTATAAAACTGTTGGCAGCATTGTCAGTAGTGAAATATAGTAAAGTTTACGTTTATCATGTATAATGTTTAATTATGTCAAAACTACAGTGTATGAAAATGTTTTCAAAATAATGGACATAATGATGTCTTTGTGTTGCAATGGTATTTTAGATAATAGTATTTGAGACATGGTGAAAATAGCAAAAGAGAAATAATGTATTTTCTAACTATAAAATATAGGTGTTATAATATTGTTTATTTTGGTTCTGAAAACAAAGATGAAATAGAGTGTTAACAAAACACAAGTATCAAATGTTAGCTGTGAGAAATTTAGCAAAGGCAGTGTGCTGAAATATCACTTATGCATATTTTTTAACTTTATAGTTTTATTGTAAGAAGGAAACTTATTGCCTTTAATAATTAACTGGGGAAGGGGCAATTGTCTTGAATTCTCTCAGAAGATGTTGTGTAATAGATGGGGTATTAAAGATATTGTGTAATGGATGGGGTATTGAAACAAATGGGTTCTTTTGAGCATTGCCCTGAAATTTTTCATTATTTTCCTCTTTTCCCTGTCTCCAGTAACTTACCTCTTCTCATCTCTGTGGAATTTCCTCACTATTCCTCTCCTTTCTTAATACAACCCCTCCTCCCAAAATTTAGTTTCTGTTGTCATCCTTCTCTGCCTTTTCTTTTTTGTGGCCCCTACTAAAATAGATGAAGAATGTATGGAGATATGTGTTACTGTGTAAAAGAATGATTTGGGTATGTCAGAAGAAATGCACAATCAATTTATTTTATAATGCATTACAGTATTTTATTTATTCATTTATTTGTTTATTTCATCATATTTGTGTAGCCCCCCCCCCATCTCACAAAATAGGATTCTGGGTGATGTACAATAAAAACAAAATATAAAGTAAATAATATTAAAAATATTCTACCATTAAATTCTATTAAAAATATTGATACCAGACGAGAAGATTGTTTGATGTTACAGACAATGTACCCATCTCACATCCAGTATTTCCTGGAGATCCCTAAGTCTGTTGACACAACCATCACTCACTCAAATGTATGCAGGGAAATCTCCCAGAATGGTATGAAATGGAGTTAGTAAACAAATGTTGACAAGGCAGAGAAATTGGGCATTGCAGTAGATTTAGTCTGTGATTATACTTTATATTCCTATGTTTCCTTTTGAAGTACATGGCACTGTTAGGATGTTTATGTTCTATTTTTTAAAAGGATTATCTATCCTAAAAAGAGAAAGATAGTACATCATTTGTATTATCCTGAAAAGTGACAATACAGTTATTCTGTTTATTTAATTGATTTTGAAGATCATCGTTAGAGTTTATAGGTGTCATTATTAATTCATCCATGTATTTCATTGGATCTGGAAGCCACCCAATTTCCAATTGAGTCTGTGAGGCTTATATCTCAAAAGGAAGAAACAATAATATAAAGAAAATAAATATAAACTGACATAAAGAACTGTCAGGGGCTGTCAGGGGCTCAAACCAAGGCCCGGGAGCATGGCTGGATTTTCAAAGACTTTTGGAACAACTGGAGAGTGTGAGTCATTCAGAACTTTTGTGTGTGTGTGGGAGGAGGAGAGATGGAATGATGTTATAGAGCAGAGGTGTCAAACTTAAGCCTGTGGGCCAGATCTGGCTGCAGGGTGCTTAGATCTGGCCTGCAGAACTGCCTTGGAAACAGCAAAAGACTGGTTCGCAATGCCTCTGCCAGTGAAAATGGAACTTGGGAGTCCCATATCACTGGCAGAAAGTTGCAGGAGTCCATCGCAGCCGGAATAGAGAATAGGTTGGCAACAGAGAAGGCACACTTCCTAGATCCCTCCATTAAACATCACAGAATGACTTCATTCACCAGTGTAGATCACATTGTTCATCATGGATTGTGCCCACTTTCTCTGATCTCACTGGATAGGCAGAAACTACTGGAAACCAGCATTTCCTCAAATAACCAGGCCTTATGCCATGCATGATTTTGCAGATGACTGATGTGGTTCAGTGATCTTAAATTGCACTCAGAAACCAACTGGCAACCACAAAATAAAGATAACTGCTTTGTGAGTTACATTGACACATGAACATATCATGGCATACCCATCACAGTTCATACCACTGCAGTTGGGACTAAGCACTTGCCCTGAGTGGGAAGGTACTACCACTCCATCCAAAATCCAAAGACAGAAATCTACAGATCTAAAGAGGCCCCAAACATCTACACCCATCTGGTCTTTTCAGAATACAGCTTGATTTGTTCTTCCCCAGCTGCACACAACCTGAAGGCAATGAATCATCCCAGAGTTAAGATGTACAGCTGGATACCATCCACATACTGATGATACTGGATCCTGAATTAATAGATGACTCCACCCAATGAAAGATGTTAAACAAAAAGAATAACAATGGCAAGCTCTGATGGATGCAGTGTTGCAGGAGAAGGTGTAAAAATCCGTACTTTTTAACATTTGGGATTTTAAAAGATGAACCATGAGCCTTTGAAAGCTTTTCACACCCTTTTTTCATCTGATTTTTTGAAATATCACATTGAACTATTATGTTTGCCACATTTCAAAAGTTTTTTGCCTGATCTTGACAAAGCAATAAGGGTAGACTCTGAAGACATCCAAAAATATGTCCTGGAGGTGACCTATAATCTAGAGTATATTAAATTAAAGTTTTTTTTAACATCATAATTTTTAAACTTTCCTAAGCCTCCTCCATGAGGCTTATATAAAAGTTAGCAGTGCTTTTCTGATGTTAAAATTCTAGTATTAATCCATCATTGGTTATATTTAGTAATATAGGATATTCAGTTTGATCAGAATTACATAAATCATGGATACAAGACTTGCCAAGACAAAGTTTCTCTCTTTCTCACGCACATTCTCATTAGCCAACAGACTGATTTTCATTTTCTTTTATGCAGATGAACCTGGAGTTGGGTCAGGCAGGTGTTTCAAGGCTTTTGCCTCTTATTTTAGAGCAAATGTCTTTGTCAATCACATAAAACAAATAGTTATATTCCAAAGGTGCTCTATTTTGTGCCATCATTCTTAGAAACTAAATAGCATCAGTATAAATCAGGATTCATTTTAAACTATTTTGGGGATTCTTTCAGTGGCTAAGCTTCCTGGAAATAATATTTTATGGGCTCCATACCACTCTCTGATCCCCAGACCAAATGGCAAAGCCAAATTTTTATGCCCTTCCAGTAGGGCATCAAGGGCAGACTGATTTCTGTGCTGCTGTGTAATATTGTGTTAAGTTGCAATGGTAGCAAACATAACTTAGCACTTATTAAGAAATACCATACCATAGATTTTGTTTTATTTCATTTCATTTAAATTGTTCTGACAAAGCCATTAAGAGCTTTGCAAACTATACACAACTGTATATCCAATTCCCTGTTAAGATTGAGCCAGTTCTGATCTTGACTGGAAGAAAAATGTTTATACACATTCTCCTATATACATCAACAGGAGAACGTGTCACCAGCTTCAAGGTCCTGGGGATCCACCTCTCTGAGGATCTGTCCTGGCAGATCTATACCATGAGCCTGATGAAGAAAGCTCACTTCTTTCTGAGATTACTGAGGAAGAACCACCTTTCCCCAACTATTCTGATCAAATTCTATCACTGTGCAGTCGAGAGCATCCTAACCAGCTGTATTTCAGTCTGGTATGGAAATTGCACTATTAAAGAAAGGAAGGCACCACTTCCTGCCATTGTGGACATTCAGAGGAAATGATGCTTGTGAAAAGCCCATAGCATCATTAAGGACTCTTCCCATCCAGCCCATAAACTGTTTACCCTTCTTCCATCTGGGAAGAGGTTCAGGTGCCTGCAGTCTAAGACCAGCAGGCTAAGGAATAGCTTCTACCATACAGCAGTCTCCTTATTGAACTCCTCAACTTGTCTATTCCCACACACACACTGATACTTTCCCTGATAACATATATCTTGTATAAACTTTCTGTGCATTATACTTATATTTAATATGTTCATAAACACCCTGTACAGTCATATATATTCCTTTCATACATATATTCTGTATATTCATAGATATTCTGCATATCCCTATTCAGTTATATATTTTGTATATCTGTATATATATATATATATTTATACTTCATTGCTGTTTTGTGCTTCTGGTTGGATGCTAACTGCATTTTGTTGTCATGTTCATGTGCAATGACAATAAAGTTGAATCTAATCTAATCTAATATTTATGTGCACTTTTCACCTAAAATGTTGGATCAAATTAATCTAATTTGTGGTATCTCTTACCCTCCTTTCTTTCTAACATAGCTTTATAGATTCATGGTGAAAATGTAAAATTAAGCAGACTTTTCATTCAATATCACATTAGGCTCTGAAAGAGTCCCACTAGAAGTGAAAAGGTGGGTACTTGATTTAGGTGTGCATTGTTATGTAACAGATATTTTTCAGCTGTTCCCTATGTCATTAATATCCAATGCCCAGTTTTCATTCTGGATAAGTATTACATGTTGACATTAGCGTTATTGAATGAATGATGTTACTGTTATTGTTTACTTGACAAAATTGAATTAATTGACCATATTCTTCTTCACTGTGCCTTCTGTTCATTCTGGCATAAGGCTATAGCCCTGCCACTTTTATTCAACTACTGAAGAAATGCAAAATATTATGTTTACTTCCTTCTAGCCACCATGTTAACAATGTTAACTAAGAATGTTGTATATTTCTGTGTAACTGTATCGTTATTGCATTGTGTTATTATTTTGCATTAACTTTAGTGCATTCCACTTCATTGCTCCGAATTTAATTTTTAGTAAAATCTATTTTATATTATTTTATGGTAATTTATGGATTATACTCAATGTCTGTAATTAAAGTTAATTAAATTAATTTAAATCTAATCTAAACTAATACAGAATACAATTTAAACATATATAGCATCATTTATTTAGATTTATTTCAAAAAATATGCATTTCATAAACAAGTATTCATTTGATTTCCCCAAGATCTTAATTTTCTCTGTGAATTGTAAACCATAATTCCATTTTATTCATATTTCTTTTTTTATTAGATATACTACTTCAGGATGACAGTTCTAATCTCAATGCCCATAGCTTCTGTTGATTTTTATACATGGCAAATTATTTTGTTTCTCTTTATATTCACTGCTTCCAAATGTTGGTTTAAACTTCCATACAAATGTATGTTTAATACTTTGATTCAGATCTGTTTGCTTTTAATTTCAGAATCAACCATGTGTTTTTCTTTTAATTAACTTGTTTTGAGGACAACATAGAAGAATAGTTTTGATTATTTTTTTAAAAAAAAAGTTAACTTGGGGAAAAGAAAAAGCAGAGTTGTCTAGGAAGAATTAAAAGTATATAAAAATCATAGGTGAGTGCATAAAATCAACTCACATTAGGTACTTTTGATATCATGCAGACAGATGTAGGATTAGGGCATGAATTGA
Organism: Laticauda laticaudata; assembly: GCA_004320025.1. Lineage (NCBI taxonomy): Eukaryota > Metazoa > Chordata > Lepidosauria > Squamata > Elapidae > Laticauda > Laticauda laticaudata. The sequence goes on from BHFT01041025.1 coordinate 10,088, forward strand.
AGTTCAAAAAACAAATTCAGAGGAAACAGAAGGAAATACCTTGTCAGTCAAAGAATAATAAATGTTTGGAATAGCCTACTGGGCAAGGTTGTTGAGGAAAAGGCAGTGGGTTTGTTCAAGAAGCAATTAGATGTTATCCTGGGGGAAATGTTATATTACACAAGACAGGCATCAGTATGGTGAATAGAGCCTTTTCTTCTTCCTAATATTTCCTATGTTCTTTTACTACAGCATGTGTTTCTAAGGATCTATAGGCTCAGTGCACTATATCAAAATGAAAAATCAGCCCCACTGACTGTTTTATACTAAAGTGGGCTAAGGGAATGAATAAAAGACTTAGTGTCACTGTCAGCATGTTGAACTGTATGGCAAACTACATTGATTTTTATGCTGGGTCGTTATAATTGGAGGAAAAGATGGTTTTATTTTTAAATGTTCAGAGATTTAAATATCATTATCCTAGAATTGTGTTATTTTTGTATCAATCTTGACCTAATGGTGACATTGCAAAGATAGAAGATGTTTCTTGCTCTGTGAGACACTGTAAAGACTTCAGAATAAAATATTCTTGATAAATGAAAGACCAGGCCATGGCTGAATATATCTTTAAATGGAAGCCTATAACAAGCAGAAAAGGCAATGAAGGAAAGATCTGTGAAATTCTTCGGAAAAAAATGGATTCTGTCAGATAAAGTTTCTTTTTCTATATAGAAAAAATGGCCAAGAAATCAATAAAAAAGAATTTTTATTAGAGAATGTTCTGTCCTGGGAATAGAAGTACTTGAGACCGGTGTTCATCAAACAGCTCTTTATTATAAACCAACTCAGTGACTCGTAAACAGAATATTGCGGAGCCGCGACAGCCCTTTTTTAAAGAGCAGCTGCTCATGGCTTGTGGCTCAATGACAGCTTCTTTAAGATTTCCCGCATTAGGCGGGCCAAATTGTAACGGTAGCTTTATTAACCATCCTATTGCGGCCTGCTCGGCCAATCAGATTAAAGTATTTGGAGTATTCTAATTCTTATACACAACACCCCTCCCTCTTGGTTTCAATCCAGCATGTGTAATGTAGTCAGGCAGGTAGGTGGGGCTTTTGCGGGTCCTACTTGACCCGCGCGCAGTTCCAGGTCTCAGTGTGGGTCTCCATTGGGTTCG
>BHFT01041026.1:0-10114 GCA_004320025.1 Laticauda laticaudata
GTTAAAGATGTTGACTTTAATGGTGTTCCGTCGTTGCAGTCTTTACCATTAGTCCTGTCAGGGGTGGGATGGACCTTGAGTCTTTTAGTTTGTTGTTTACAAAACTGTAAAAAATGGCGGTGGAATTGTGGCATAGAAGCTTTTCCTCTTTTAATGTGATAATTGGTGCATTCAGTCTTTATCTGGTGCAGCAGTAGTTGGAATGAGGTAGTTAGTGGGCGTGCGTGCCTAGTCTTTGGGTGATGGTGGATTGATTGAGGTAGGGTTGTGATTGAAGCTTAAAGCTGGAGTTGCGGGTTGTGTGACTTACTTTTGATACAGTCAGCATGGTAGTCAATGTACAGGTCCTTCTCTCCATTGTTTAGAAGTTTTTTTAGTTCAGTGCGGAGTACACGGGAGCGGGCACGTTGCTGTATGGTTAGGTCAGGGCGACAATGGAGTTTCTTATGGTTGGTGTTGGTTTTGGCAAGTGAATTTATAGTGTAAATGAATTTACATTTGCTTGTAACAACACCCCAATCAAAAATCTGCCAAAGAAGCCAACAGCAAACATCCTAATCAAAGAATCTCTAAGACCACTTCCATCAACATTGATAGGCAAGCCACCAGAATATAAACTGATAGCAAACAGCATTTCTTACTAGCACTGATGATGTTACCTAGTTTGGATAAAGAAACTTCTGCAAGAAAACGACAAGCTCAGAGAACACCAAGGACCCCTCATTCTAAATACTATAAATAACTAGGACAGACAACTATAAAGAACATAAATAAAGAGCCAGTTTGGTCTAGTACTTGAGGCATTTAGCTAGGAAGCAGGAGACTATGAGTTCAAGTCGTGCCTTAGCCATTTAAGCCAGATGGGTGACTTTAGCTTGTCATTCTCTCTCAGCCCACCCCACCTCACAGGGTTGCTGTGGGAAAGGAGGAGGAAGATGAGCTGGATATGTTCACTGCCTTGAGTTATTTGTAAGGAAGGAAACAAATAAATCTTATGATTATATAAAACTATGCTAAATTATATTAAGTCTAATTTTATTACATAACATTAATTAACTGTTCTCTCTATTGTTGCAAATAATGAAATAATCTGACAGTAAATTTAGTTTCATAAGATTTATAAGTACACTGCAACACTTATGGCCTTTACTCCAAGGTATGTTAGGAAACCTATGCAGTTACTATTTATGATTTTCAAGTAGAAATGTCATAAAATTTTCAACAGCTTCTGAAACCCTGCATATCAATTTCTGAGGAAGAAGCAGCAAAATCTAAGTCAAGGAAGGAAAGTTAAAAAAAAATTCAGAAGTGCCCTTGAGCAACCCAAAATAACTTGCATTTGCTAACAACCTAGTTTTTAGTGATTCAAATGTGAAATGTTTACAGTGGCTTGCATAAAGTAATGAAGAATTATGCAAATAATTATGCCTGGAATATTTTATTCTTCTGTACTGTATTATTATATTTTACTATATCTTGGGATGGGAAGATATGTATAATTCAGTTTTTTATAAATCTTTCTAGCTAACGCTTTGAGGCTATGAGTTGATCCTCCTTTCAAGTTTCCAGGTGTAAACAAGGAGAAAATCAGTTATTCAAAGATTTCCTGTTATTGAGCAGGAAATTTAAGGGAACCAGACTTATACTTAGCATTAATCATACAGAACTAAATATCTGGATTTTAAGTTTTTAACCCTTCCTTAATAACTTTATGAATCTGAAAAACTGTCATACATAAAATCTATTTTGCCTTGAATCTTTCATTATATCAGTAGGAAACAAGTTGAGGACTACCTGTATAATGTTTACTAAGCAGTCAGATTTGTTCTAGGAGGAAATATTGCATGATTGGCAAGATAGAAATAACAGCAGCAACAACAACAATAACAACAAAAACAACAACAACAATAATAATAATAGTTCTCTGACATGATATATTTCTGTCGCTTCTGAGGTTGTTCAGCTTCCAGTAATCCTGCAGGCCCATGCCCTGGTTGCCCAGCTATGGGACCCATGGCCTGTAGCCCACTTGTTGATGAATGCCCAGGTTCCCCAATACCCGATGTGGTCCTTGTTAACCCGGGCAACAACCGAGACGGTATAGGCTTTGTTCGGTTGTGTTTCACCATGATTCATTGCATGGGTTGTTGGGTACACTCAGTTCTGTTCTTCAGCCTAGACCAATCTGACATGGTTGGACCTGCTGGTAGGTTGCACTAACACCAGCACAGCTCTCAGTTTCATTGGAACAGTTAAGCCCCTCACCATGTCAAGGTGGCACCCTGTTGGGGGGAGTAGCAGTGGATGGTGTGGATCGTTGACATTGCCATACCTGATGACAGCAGAATCGATGAGAAACAACCTGAACAAAAGTCACCAGATATCAGGACTTGAGAATCGAACTGCAGAGACTCTGACATAAACCACTGCAGGTGGTTCCAGTCGTACTCGGTACATTGGGTGCTGTGCCAAAAGACCTAGGCAAGCATTTAAAATCAATTGATGCTGACAAGATCACCATTGGTCAGCCGCAGAAGGCCACCTTATTGGGATCTGCTCGCATAATCCACCAATACATCACCTAGTCCAAAATACTTGGGAAGTGTTCTGCTAGTGATATGTGATATGAAACCCAGCATGGTTATCTCGTCTGCTGTGTATGTTGTCATTTTGTGTAGTATAATAATAATAATAATAATAATAATAATAATAATAATAATAATAATAATAATAATAACAATAACAACAAGTATAACAAGTATAACAACAATAACAACAATAATAGTAATAATAATAACAGTAATAATAATAACAGTAATAACAATAATATTTTCTGTTCTTGTTCTGAGAAGGTATCACAATCTTGGGAATTATGGAAAAACCTAATAGATCTTATTTCATCTAAAGGGGAAATCTCTTTTTCCATGATTCTGAGAATATGATAGGATTTTTTTAAACTTCTATAATATTTTTATTCTTATTCAATAACAGTTCAGCTTAGGTACCGCTTCACAGTACGTTACAGCCCTCTCTAAGTGGTTCACAGAGTCAGCATATTGCCCTCAACAATCTGGACCCTTTACTGACATCAGAAGGATGGAAGGCTGAGTTAATCTTGAGCCAGTCAGGATTGAACTCCTGGCAGTCAATAGAATTAGCCTGCAATACTGCATTCTAACCATTGTGCCACAGTGGCCTAGTTAAAGAGGTCAGTTTCCAGCAGGCTCTACTATACTTCTCTGGAATGAACTTGCTTTGTGATAATAATAGTTTGATCAAGTGACATCTTGAGCAATGGGATTCAAGAAAACTTGCAGGCTTTCAATAAAACGGTGTCATTGATGAAAGATTATGCAGTGCCTCTAGCCCAGGCCTCTTACTGATTGACTCCCTAACTATTTTAATTCCTGAATTTTAACTCCTTTGACTTGACCTTAGTTCCTGATGATTTCATGAACAAACGAATATATCATGTATATCCAGAAAATAAATTGTAATATATTGTATATATATTGTAATATATCCAGAAACATATATTGTAAGAACTTTTTAACTAATTAAATTAATTACTTTTGCCTGAAATAGTTTGACCTTGAGGAACTTAAGTAACAAGTCTTATTAGTAGCTTTCATATAGGTTGCACTTATCATTGATGTGGGACAACAATTTACATGGTATTAGATAAACATTTTAAAAATAATTTCTTTATTCTTTATTTGTGAGTTAATGACAATAGCCAACCATATATTTCAGGAAAAATAATAGTTAAGAACGAGAGACCAACTATGAATTTTGGACAGAATATATCACCACTATAGCATCAACCTTTGAACTTTTTTTCTGTTCCAAATTATTTATATATCTTCCCTGTTCTTTACAGAGGAGCATTTATTCTGGCCAATATTTTGCCATCATTGTTTGTAGAAGGATTGTAACCCTTTCTCCTAGGGCCAGATCTGTCCCTGTATGGAAGAACTGATTGAATCAGCATCACTTGCTCTGCTGAGTTGGTTATTTTATCAGTGATGCTAGGTTTTGGTTTTTTTTTTGTATATAGATATATAATAGAAGACAATATACTTTCTTATTAGCTGATAAATCCTTAAAAATCTCAAAATGATTACAAATTTACTGAGGACAAATATAAGAAAACTGCAAGAATAATTAAGTTCTGATAGATTGTTTCCATGTCAGAAGACAATTATAGTAGTTATCCCTCTCATTTTTTAATAGTTTAATTTATTTCATGTTTGGTTCTTGATGTTTTATGTGGAGTTCAAGTCTTTATTCATAACATTTGATTGATGTATGTAGTTTTATAGGTAAAAAAATGATTTTTTTTCCTCATTAGCTTCTACTGGGCCTTTTTTAATGTACCAGTGCAGCTTACATAGTTCTAGGATATTTTAATGTATTGATTATATCTAGTTCCAATTAACTTTACAAGATCAGCAGAAATTATAGATGCATTTTGCTTTGTCTTAAAAATGAGACACATCATCCAAACTCTCTTATATACCTTATTTTTTAAAAAATGCAGAAAAGGACAACTGTTACAAAGGAACTGGACAGCAATAATAACACTGGGTGAATATGAAGCCTTTATTTTATAAAAGCTTAATAAATTGCAGTGCAGAGACTTTATTATTACAAAAAAGATGTGACAGAGTAACTCTTAATGGCAGGGATTAGTCTCATCATGCCTTTCATCTAACGCTAAGAAGGAATTCTGCTTATCGGTTTGCTTGCCATACAATCTACTTAACACAGTGAATAGATTTTTGGTCTCAGAGCAGTGAAGTGACATTTCAGGATTCTGACTTTTAGAATATTATAAATTTCTTCTGCCTAGCATGAACCTAGCCTTGAGTTACTGTAGCCAATCAATTCTACTTTGTTTAATGATAGCATCCACACAAAACAGCTTCAGCAAGATGAAAACCAACCAAGAAACCTCAGTATCCATCTTGTTCTTGAGCGAATAGTCTCATTTTGGTTCCCTGGAATCTCACTTCCATATATTACTTAGGAAGAAAATAAGGTGGAAAGTTTGCTTGTTCCAATAAAAGGCGATATCTCTGGATACTTGAAAAGACTCTTCACTTTAGTTCCACAGTCTGAATGGTTCAAAATGTATTTCAAGGGATAACCTCCACAAATTATGAAAGAGGGGGAAAATATAAAGTTTGATGGTAAAGATTTTTTCAAGCAAGTGGGGCACAGCAGCTTCTGCTACTTCTTGCTACAATTGTAGCACCATAATGCAAGTTTTCTTCTTTGGGGCATGCAAGACCTAAGGTGATCCTGTTCTAAATGCCCAGATATTCAAAATAGAATATCTTTCCAACCACTACTGACGTTCTTTTTTCTATATACTATTTTTAAACAGCATAGGAATATCTGCAATGGGATAGAACTTGGTACTTTAAATGGAGACTGTTGGGCTAGGGATTCATGCTTTCCTCAGAGCCCAAAATGACCATCAAACTGCTTACAGGAGGAAAAGATCACATAACATTTTGACAATGCAGAAGTCACAGCCTCAGGATAGAAATATGAAGCTTTCTTCAAACTTCTTAATACACTTTCATCATGTTCTGAACAGTTTGCATGTCAAAAGGTCGTACTTGTTTTTATTGTAAAGTAAAGGGCAAATATCTACACCCCAGGAGAATAGGTTAGGCAGCAAACATCTAAATAAGGAACAAAAGCTTCCATAAAGAGAAAGTTGAGAACAATCCCATTGTATTTTTTTTCCACAAAGAAGGCAATAGTTAACATACTGACAAAAGACGGGCTTTTAGGATTCTCAGCAGGTTTACATCAAAGGTTTACAAAATCTACATCTGGGTAGATGTACTGGTATTATAAAGAGTACCCCTGGAGTGAACATTTATAAACTCACGATAAGAGAAGAGAAAAGCCACTAAGGAAAGATCTTGTGCCTGAAACTAATCTGAGATGATACACTTAAACATATTCTATAATAAGCACGGTCATTATAAGATCAATTATATGAAACCTTCAAGAAAAAATGCAGAAGACTGAAGCAAGTATCAAGATGATTAGTGGGCAAGTTCATCAAAAGTAATAAATATCAACAGTAAAGTCTAACAGAGGTAATTGAAGTTAAAGAAGGTGGGAAAACTGGACTGAAATCCTTTACAACCAAAATTTACAACCAGAATTATGGAATGAGAGAAGCATTTATAAGGAGGGCATTTACATGTTCAGGAACTGCTTCCATTAGTAAGTAAGGTAAGTAGGCAATAGTTTTTCTGTCAAATAGGAAAGGATCAAAGGCAAATAAAATACTCACTGAACTGTTGACAATTTCATTGCTGGAAAAAAACCCCCAGTTGCTAAGTATTTTAAGATATTAGTTTATACTACATATATACTGAAGAAGGAAGAGGCAAGGTATTCAAATATCAACCTCTGATGCAAGCAAATTTTTGTTTATAACATATTATTTATTGTTTTAATAGCTATTAATATGGGTTTTATATTTATTTTATAATCTTTATTATTTAAATAGTTTTAATGTGAGTGTTATGTTGTTTAAATTACTGATTAGGAACCTCCCAGAATTTGGTGTAAGATGGACAGCTATATAAACAAGAAGTACATATTAAAAAGCAACATGAACAACTGCTGATACAGCCAAAATTAGGGAAAATATTTACTTCTTTGACACAATGCAAGAAAAGAGAAATGGTGTTATACATTAAAGATATTATCTCAGCAAAACTCATCTATACCAATGACGATGGAAGATTACTAATGGTGGAAATAATGGACAATAATATGAAAACACTCCTGATTGCAATTTATGCCCCAAATGACAATCAAGAAGAATTTTATAAAAAATTACATATGAAAATAATTGAACTGGACTATGCTAATATAGTTATGATGGGAGACTTTAATGGAATTGAAGATAATAAATTTGACTATACAGCACAGAAAACAACAAAGCAAAACCGAAAGACTCTCACTAATTTTTTTTTTTAATGATAAATGAAATAAATTTAAAAGATACATGGAGACAAAGAAATGCTAAGACTAAACAATATACCTTCTATTCAAATAGACATTTATCATGGTCCAGAGTAGATATGATGTGGATGTCAATAGAATTGTTAGCTAATACTCAAGAAATAAATATTGAAACAAGTACTTGGGCAGATCACAATCCAATGGGGAGAAGGCATTTTTGATTATGTGAAAGCTGCAGCATAGATAGGGTTTCTTCTAATGACTTTTGAGTAGATAAATGAAAACAATCAGGAAGTGGGAAGAGTGTGATGCAGAAGTACAGTTAGTTACAAAGGGATCTTGATACCTTGAAGCACTAAGCCCTATCACTAGTTTCAAGAATATAAATAAAGAATATAAATTATTTTGGGCAAAAAAATGGTTATAATATAGAATTAGAGAAGTGGCAAAAACTACGGGATAGGAACTATAAATTGGTGATGGCTTCAGCATATAAAGAAAGTTTATATAAAATGTTTTAGAGGTGGTATCTAGTACTGGCAAGATTGGCAAAAATGTCCATTAATTTGTCTGAAAAATGCTGGAAATGTAATCAAAACTGAGGGACTTACTACCACATGTGGTGAACTTCCACTAAAGCAAAAAATATTGGGAGAAAATAGAGAACTGGCTGGAAAAAATAATTAAACAGAATATAGATTGGAAACCAGAAGTATATTTGCTGGGCATAATCCCAGAGAGTTATGATAAAGGATCTGCACATTTAATTTTACATATACTGACAGCAGCAAGGATTAGCTATACAAAATTCTGGAAAAATGAGGACACCCTGGCAGACAAGGAAGTAATTAGAAAAAAATTAAAATATGCTGAGATGGACAGATTAACCTTTAAAAAAGGGGGAGGGGAGGAGAGACTCAGAATACTACTTGATATGGAATAAATTCCATGATTGGTTAAAGACAAGGGATAGAAGTTAGAGAAATAAAACAATGAATGTTTTTATTAAAAACAGAGATGATGTATAACTACAACATTATATATTACAAGTATTCTTATTAGAAAATGGGGCAATATTTTTATAGTACTAGCTATGGTTCTTATTCTTTGTAAATATCAGACTCAGACAAAATGCTATATTCAAAAATGTTTATGTATAAAAATTTAAAAAATAAAAATAAATTTTAAAAAAGAATATAAATCTAGAATATAGCTGTCAATGTGTTTTCAATAGAATCTCAAGTACTTTCCAGAATCCAGGCTTCAGTTAATAAAGACTTCAATACATCTGAAACAGATAGTTAATTCAGATGTAAAAACCCCTTCATATCTGACAAACACTCAGATGTGAAATTGCTATGAATTTGAGGGCTGTCTTCTTCAGTCTGGACTTGATTTAATTGCATTATCCATTTAATTAGAACATTTTTGGTGGGGGAGTGTCATTCTTTATAATGGAATATAACTAGAGGGGAAAGACAGACCAGAAATAAAAGTTAAAATAAGCAAAAAAAAAAAAAAGTAAGAGAACATGTGTCTGATCTTGATGAACACAAATCACCAGGGCCTGATGGATTACATCCCAGAGTTTTAAAGGAGCTGACATTGGTCATCTCAAAACCACTGTAACATATCTTTCAAAAATCCTGGAGCACCGAGGAACGACCAGAAGACTGAAAAAGAGTTGATGTGGTTCCCATCTTCAAAAAAGGGAAAAAAAAAACAGCCCCAGGAAACTATAGACCAATCAGCCTAACATCAATACCCAGGAAGATACTGGAAAAGATAATAAAAAAGCAGATCTTTCAACATCTATAAACAAGTAAAGTAATAACTAGCAGTCAGCATGGGTTTGTTAAAAAGAGATCATGCCAAACCAATCTTATTTCATTCTTCAACATAGTGACTAAATTAGTAGATCAGAGAAATACTGTGGACAAAATATATTTAAATTTCAGCAAGGCATTCAACAAAGTAGACCACAACCTACTTCTTAGTAAGCTAGAAAAAGTGGAATAAATAGCACCATCACGAGATGGATTTGCAATTGGCTGACAAACCATACTCAATGAGTAGTCCTTAATGGGTCTAAGTCAGTGGTTCCCAAACTTTTTGAGTTCACCACTCCCTTGGTGCTACAAACTCATCCTCAGTGCCCCCTACCCAGGGGTGGGATTCAAATTTCTTAACCGGTTCTGTGAGTCTGGCCTAATTTGCAGGTGTAGCTTGGTGGCCATGTAACTGGGTGGGCATGGCTTGCTGGTCACATGACTGGCTGGGCATTGCTTGCTGTCATGTGACTGGATGGGCATGGCTTGCTGAGTGGGTGTGGCTTGTGGGTCACATGACTGGGTGGGCATGATTTGGTGATCTTGTGACTGGCAAACCAAATACAAGTAGTTCTCACTGAATGTCCGATTGCTTAGCAAGTGCTCTAATTTATGACTGACCTCCCCAGAGCTATTTGACCTGTTTTTGGACTTTTGAAAACCACACACACACACACACACACACACACACATACTCACCCTTCTAACCCTGCTGGAGCAGGTGGTTGGACTAGATATCTCATTCACTTTCCTCCCTCCCTTTCTCTTTTCTTTCTCTTTCTTTCTGTCCCTTCCTTCTACCACCCTCTCTTTCTTTGTCTATAGTCTACATGGAGGGAAGTAAGCAGTGGGGTGCCACAAGATTCTGTCTTAGGCCCAGTACTCTTCAATATCTTTATTAATGACTGAGATGAGGGAATAGAAGGGGAACTTACCAAATTTACAGATGATACTAAACTGACAGGAATAGCTAACACTCAAGAAGACAGGCTCAAGATCCAGATGGATCTTGACAGACTAGAACAGTGGGCTGTATCTGTTGAGGTATTCTCCGTTAGGAGAATGAGCGCACTAAGGGAAACACAGTGAGAGTGGTGAGGAATGACACACAACCAGCATGCAAATACACAGAATAGTAAAATGTAGGTTTTACTTCCTGTAAACAGGTAAACAAAGTCCAACAAACAGTCCAAATCATACATAGTTAAGGCAGGTAGTATTCAATACAATCAGTCCAGGGATAATCCAAAAACGAAGTCCAGTATCACAAACAAAGTTCAGTAAAT